>VWYH01001699.1:478042-599295 GCA_013399365.1 Pampusana beccarii | reverse complement strand
AGGAGAGGAGAGGAGAGGAGAGGAGAGGAAAACCTCAGAGTAAAACACAGAAGTCAGAAATTGAAATGGAAACCCTGAAACAAGATGGGAAAGGTGAAATAAAAAGCCAAAATCTCTCTGGGCTCATAGAACCATAACAAAATAGAGAAGTGAAAATATGTCTATTTTTAATTATGCCGAAGGTTTGCCAAGTCTGTCTTTTTTTAGACAAACTTCTGTAAGGTTTTTGCAAACACAAATTGAAAAGGTTGTGTTAATGGTAATTAGGAAAAAGACTACAAAATAAGACATGAGAAAGCAATAAGTCAAAAACGGGATGAAAGAACAGGAAAGAAATCTTTGAAAGGAAACTGGAAGAAATGTGGACATTTCAAGGTATTAATAACTGTAAATAACACAGTGCCAGGCAGATATCCTTCGGTTTGTATTGAAAGAGCTGTTGCAGAGGCCAGATTCAGCATGGAAACAGCCTTACATCTAGAGCAAAAGCCCCTACTTGTGTTATTTGGACATAATGATCTGGACACAATGTGGTACATGATGTAGTGCATTGCTTGGCTGTAATGCTCAAGTCAAGAGTAGCTAAGAAAATATTTTTCTACATGACTAGTAATATACACAGGTGGTTATAAAGCCTGAAATATAGCAAACTATGTCATAGACAAGACAGAATGGAGAAGGTTCTAGTATTCAAAGATTTCAGCAACAGTCATGGTAAAGAAAGTAACAGTATTAGAGCTGTTATACAAACAACCACGGCTTTGTTGTAGCATATTGTGCTGTCTGCAGTCCATCACTTTAATATAGACATTTGTTTTTTGGTCTGGAAATAGAGAACCACTAGTATTTGTTATATGCATTCAGCATCCTGAAGAAATAATCTCTTTTGTGTCTGATACAGCACTTGTTCTCTTCAATATTAAAGTATATGAGCATGGGTGAAAAGATAATAGAGGAGTCAAATATGACACTAGTTTCACAGGAGGTGTGGTAGCTTTGTCTTTGCTCATGGAGAGGTAGACAGATTTTATTGTACCCTTTTCACACAGATTAGCAAACACAGTTTGTGAGAATACTTACAAGATAACCATGTGAAATAATTGTATATCAAGTCTATCAGAGTTATATTCTGAATTATGTGATAGTTTTGATCTGTTGTTACACATTAAAATCTAAGCGGGGAAGTCAGCATCTAAAGAACACTTAAATTTTTTTTCAGAGCCCTCTCTTTTGTATGCCACAGATTTAGATATTATAATATAGATGCAAAACTTTTATCTTTAAAATGTACTTATGCAAATCTTACTGAATAGGGAAATGAATACACAGATATGTGGAGTATAAACACAGGGATGTGGCAGAGGAAGGATGTAAAAATGTTGTAAGTGCCACATCTAAAAACCTGGCACAACCATCTGCTGGTTTCAGACCCAGGGAAAAGCATGCTTGGTATCTCTAATACAATGCAATGTATTATTTCTGCCCTATTCAAAAATGGTTCACTCTAATCATGAGTATGGTTAGTAGCAGCAAGCTGTTCATGATTTTTTTGTCTTCTTCCCCCTCTTTCCTTTTGTTCACTGCTTCAAGCAAACCTGAAACAACATGTTTCGTGGTAAGTCTTCCCCAGTATTGAAAACTGTCTAGATACTTTCCCAAACATAGTGCACCCTGGCACATTTCCTTGTAAGAAAACCACATACCACTTTTATAAAAAACAGGGCTGTCTGGATAAAGGGTTCAGTGAAAGAGGAAAGCAGGACATTGGGCAGGCAGGGATGCCATCACTGCTCCCTGTGGGAAAACCCTCTCTCTGTGTTACAGGCAACTGGAAATGTATAGGGGCAGTTCTGCCTCGGGGCAACCCAGCCTTCCCCTTTGCCTCAGCCTCTCCTCCTGCATTTCCTGCTGCTTGGTTATTTTCCAGTTATGACCACACACATGAAGTAGAATTTTTAACACAGTTAAGACATGTTTAATTCTCCAGCTGTTTTACTTTCTTCTCAATCTTTTAATTTCCTTTATATCTCTCTTCATCTCCCTGTTCCTTCTGTGCTGTAGCACTGCTGATCTTTAATAAAGCAATGCTGTATCTAAGTCTACACAGTTATATTCAGATTACGAACACCCAGTCAAAAATTTTGCTAGGAATTGATAGGTTGGTTAACCCAAAAACTGAGATAATCCTTAGTACCTCTAAAAGGAGATATTTGAACTCTGTTTCTACCCAATCTACTGCATAATGGAATGGGCTGAACTGGTACCTTTTTCTTTCTGCACCTATTCGCATTGCAATTGTTCTCTCAGAAAGTGATTTGTTTTGTGCTGCTTTCCATTCACATCACGACCCAATCAAACCACGGAATATAGGAAAGATCAAAGTAGTACACTCGCCTACAGTAATTCACAGAATATATGAGGCATTAAAATTTTCATTCCTCATTCTCATAAGAAAGACTATAAAGGTAACAGAAAATGATGCAGAATATGAATCTGTTCTTGAGACAATGATTGTATCAAGAATGGGAAACAGTATAAACCAACAGACCCTTTCTTGTTACTGTCTTTATCACAAAAAATGCAGCCCTTGCTTGTGTTGTTCACACTTTATTTCCTTTTCATATTCTCCCAGTATATTTTTCTTAAACAGAAAGTACAATTGAAGAAACAATCTAACACACCTTTGCAGAGAGTAATAATTTCTCTTCTTAAAATGTCTGGTTTTACTCAGAAAAAATCTGTCTGTTACAAAACAGAAAAGAGGCGGACAAGAAGGATAAAAGTTGTAATGAAAATGGTTTAACATACAGTCCTGATCTGAATTAGATCTACAGACCAGATCTTAATATGCAAAAGGAGTCTGGAAATGGAAATAAATAGAAAAACTCAATGAAAAAAATCTGGTAACACTTCACAAAGACATGTTCTGCAACATCTAAATGGTGTGTTGGAAGATATGTACAAATATGAAGGGAAACCTAATAATGTCATTACAAAATTGTTTCATAATAGTTTTTTTTTAGCTGAGTAAATGCTTTTCTCTCTCTCTCTCTTTTTTTTTTTTAATTTGAATTTGAATGTGAAAAGCAGGTGTCATATACCAGGGATATACTCCATGTCCCATTCGAGTTCCTGGAAGCTTTTCATTCATTGCAAGAGATTCTGGCTTACAGAGGAATTACAGAGGACTGTGACAAAAGAGCAGCAGACCCCTGGCTCATGAGCTGGCTGTGACATTTCAGCTCCATGCCACTAGCACTTGAAGTGCAATGCCATGCATCAGCACTGTGCTTTAGAGATTGCTGTTGTGAAGCAAAGTATGATTCGGCACTCATTATACCAAATTAACTTAAGACATGCTTACCTTTATCTGCAAGGTCCTGTTCAGTCATGACTGATATTTTAAAATCATTTACATACTTGTTCACACCAACCTCCACTGTAAGATCTGGTCACCGCTCTTGTGGTCTATCTGTACTTGAGAGTGCTCAGGTATGTCACACTTTTAACACCCTGTTGACTTATTTTATCTGGCTACTAAAATTCATCATCATTTATATCAGCTCTGACTTTAGAAGCTGTATTTCAAACTAAAATTCTCTTGCTTTGGAATTCTGTAACTGTTAGTACAGATTCAGTTCAGGTACACAGGTATTTGGGGCACTTAATATGATTCTTCCGCACTTAATATGATTCTTCATTCATAACTATTACCTAGTCACAATCAAGCAAGCGTTTATGCCACTATTTAATTTAACATACTCTGTACAGCCCCATGTTGATTTGCCAATCTGTATTACCATTCCCTCTTTCTTGTGTTACACAACATTCGCTAATTTATAATAAAATACTGTCATTAGCAGAAAGCAAAGTTCATGGCATACATTCATCTTTGCAGGACAATAGACTTGCTACTGCAAATAGGTCTGCAACCTGACGTCCTACAAAGACATAAAATGCCTTATCATGCGTGCTAAATCTTAACAATTAGTTTATCAGAAGTAAAATAAGCAAATCTTTTATTAACAACCAGAGAAAGACAGCTAGATCCACCATACTTAAATGTCCTATATGATTACGTAGTATGCCACCCAAAATTTAGTTTGTTAGACTTTTTGGAGATGGCAGTCTCCACTAACTGTGAAGGGACTATCTCTTCACCTTGATAATCTACGTATCCACTAAGAGTATAAAAAAATGGATAGGAAATATTAACATTGTCTGCACACTTCTCCAGTGCTTCCTTTCTGGTTATCGATCCAACAGAAAGTGTGTTGGTAGAGATATTAGCCCACCTATCTGCATGGGCTTTATCTTTTAATCATCTTCTTAAGATAGAGAAGTACTGAGAAATCTTGATGATGGTGTTGCAAATATTTTCCATCTACTTTGGATCTTGTTTTCAGGTTTAGGACATTTGCTTCCCTTAGAGAGCTCAGACACACAAATATGTAAAAGAGGACTCCATGATCACCAGCTGAACTTACATGTAGTACAGACATCTAATTTGCTTTGACATATCATGAGGATTCAGGCAGAGTTCAGGTTTCTGTCAGCCTTGTCTGGGCTGCAACAGAGATTTAGGAGAGAGATAATGTCCATCTCTTCAGAACAGGAACTCTGTGAGCAAAGCTGATGGTATAGCAAGAGTAAAATGCAGAGGACTTCAACTAGTAACCAAATACTTTATAGAGACAGGAGGCAAGTTAGCTATTCCTGGGAAGGAAACAGATTTCATTGGGTAGAAATTTACGCAAGAAGTAACTCATGCCAATTGTAATAGATGCTTCATGTCAGATAGGGACTAATTAGCAAGAAATACTTGCTAGTATCTAACAACTAATAGATAATATGTATCTTATTACACACTTGTTAAACATCAACAGAGCAGTTTAAATAATGTATTGGCATTTCATTCACATAAAGCTGTCTTACCAAACCTAAATTAAATTCTTATTTGAGAGACTTAATTTAAAGTGTGACTGTTTTCTCTAATGAACTACCAATTTGTGTCTCCACGTTGCACATTCTAATTTGTGCTTATGATGATGTCTAAAAACATATGGGTACCAGACGTGGTTACGCCTTATGCTTGTCATCTTGGAGGTACCCTAAAGATCCCTTAAATCTTTGCAGTTTTCTCTCTAGAGATGTTAGTTTACATCACGTGACCCAAACCCCCAACATTTTATCCGATGAATTTATTGTGATGAGCACTGTGGATAGCTCTAGTTAATCTGTCCGGAGACTCTCGGCTCTTCAGATAAGATCAATCTCTATTCTCATAATTTACAAATTGTTCCCAGATATCAGACATCATCAGACTTGTTATTTTCATACTGCAGTAAACACAAAAGGAGAAGGACACATAAAAGGTAAAAGGCTTTTTGTGACATAAAAGAGAATACAAGGTTGATGTATCCTTTGCTCATGGTATTTTTTGGCAAAAGATACAATAATGCAAGTATCTTTCTGATTGATTAAAGTATTGAAGCGTATTCTTCGCTTCATAAATAATGCTCTATTACTTTTCTTCAAAGACAAGTAAACCTTGACAGACTGACCTTTTTCAGGGCAGAGACTTGTTTCAGTGCCATAAATTATACTGTAAAACGAGTGGAAATGCTACTGAGAAGTGTGTGACAAAATAAGATTAAAGATTACTACACACAAAAGATTGTTGTTTTATTAATGGAGTCCTGTCAGTAGGATGAAAAATTCTCAGCTTTTTACTGGATGCTGAGATCACGACAAACAGAAAATTATGAATGCATTTTCTAAAAGGCAACCAAATGTGTCAAAATAACAATATACTGATTAGTTGCCCTCCCCCTACTTTTATGTATTTACTTAAAACAATTTCAGTGCTTTTCAAATAAAGTTTAAGTGCTGCAGTTCAGCTTGTAATTCTAAAGGATCATACAGCCTGTTGGCCTGTGATGTTGCAGGCAGGTATATGAACATTACAGAGAGATGCTTTTCTAGAACAGGAGTCTAGGCATCTTCTTTGTCAGGATATATTATACCAAGAGGAAAAGCATATTGTATTTTGTGTCCGTTATTGTAACCAATAAGCACTTAGTCTCAGAAAGAGAGCAAAAATTTGAGAAAGCAAGACAGATATCCACAGAAAAATGATCCTATCTTAAATAAGTAACATTAAGCCTTTCTTAAATATTATTTGATAACTTGACAAACAACTCTGTCATTCCAACATGTAAAACTTTGTTAAAATGAACAGAAGCAGCACAGAAGCTCATTTAAAACGGAAGAGTTTGATATGTTTATTTATAGGAAGTCTGTGGATTTGTTTTGCTTTATGTTTTTTCTGCCTCTCAATCAATTTACCTGAAAGTTCTGATCAATGGCTTTTGGATCAGTGACATTTATTGAAATGATAAATAATGTTCTGATGTCAAGGAAAATGGAATACAGCATGGAGCCTAAGTGAGTAGTGTAGAAATCAAAGTGGTTTTTGATGTCTGAGTCAGTACAGTTCACTCAAATAATAATAATAATTAAAAATGTAATGGTGTTAGGGAACAAACCTATGTTACACAAAGTCATTATAAATCGCTACCCAATAGAGACCTTTATTAAGATGATTGGATAAGATGCGCATGTATTGACTTTCATTATTGTTAGCAACAAAGGCCTGGATCAGAATTACCCCTATTACTTTAAGTCCTATGAAAATGACAGGATATGTCAGAAGCTGTAAACATATTTCAAAAGACATGACAGTTCTTGAATACAAGAGTCAAAGGCTAAAATAATGGTTAGAATGGATGAGTTTGCTCACAACTCACCATCCAATGCAGATGCTACTTTGTACCTGGAGACAGCCTTGGGCACTGCACTGCCCTGGGCGAACTGCAGGAGATGGCCCCTGTCCTCTAAGCCCACTGGTCTTTCTCCTCACATTTCTTTTCCTTTAATTTTTTTACCTTGAAATTTCTTATTTAACTTAACATACTGAGATCAAGTGTCTTCTAAGAAATATTAATACAAAGCTTGCTACTGTACATGACCTTTCTGTTGAATCTTCTTTCACTTTGTATTTCCTGCAGTCCTCTTCCTTTCTGCTAACAGCATACATGATAATACATTTTCCATCCTGCTGCTCAATATTTCCCTTTAGATTTATTTTAGTGAAGAATAAAATGTGTCCATCCTTATGAATTTCACCAACTATCTCCACCTTCTGTCTCTCTCTCTGTTCAATGCCCTCCACACAAAAATCCCCACAGTCCTGGCTCTCCTACTGTTGGCTCTCCTTCCATATTCTTCTTTGTAGGTCTGCATGTGAGCACATACCCGGTGTTTTCCAGCTCTGCCATCACCATAGCACAGTCTTAATTTTCTGAGCAACATGCAAACACAGCCACTGTTCCCTTCATCCCATTGCTCCTCATATCAATTCATTCTCCTTCCTAGGATACTCCTAGATAAATTAATAAAGAATTGCATCTGAGTTTGGGAACTCTACAGATTTTTTTTTTTTTTTAATATATTAAAAGATCTTATTCTTTATTGTAAGATTTTACTGTTACATTTCTGCAGATTTCCACACAGCTCTGTTGATTGGGTACCTCTCAAATACTAAATAATTTATCACACACCCATACTTGATGGCATACTTATTTTATATGCACAGATCCCAAGTATGCTGCTGCACTATATCTTCATTCACAAGCACCCCACGTGATGTAGTTGTTCCCAATAGACAGACATCCCCTCATTCACAGATTAGCTGCACTTCCACAGACTATATTCTCTACAGGGAAGGCTTTCCCGTGTGCCAGGAGGCTGCTTGGCAGAATTACTGCCCTCCATCCTGCACCAAGTGAACAGCGTTAATCTGGCTTTCCTAAATGTCATGGCTTGAGTGAATCGCAACTGGTTGGCTGGACAATTTGAATGAGCAAAGAGATATGAATTCTAGACCCCAGGCCTCTTGTCTTAGAACACTAAGCTGCTGAGGGCTGGGCTTAATCAGATGATTTATGAGGGTAAAAGAATGAGGACAAGAGGACAATGGGATGGAAGGAGGTCTCATGTTCTAGTACACGGCTATAACATGGAGAAAGTGTGTTTTAGGTATAACGGACTTAACAGTGTAATTTTGAAGACCCCTTTGGGGAGGATGCAAGCTCGTGGTCTTTCAGCGCTGGTTTATAAATTGGGTAAATAATGTGTGTTCATTTGAAATCAGACATGAATTTTGCAACATTTGGAATAACATACTGGGGAGTGAATTTTTTTCAATGTTCAAGCAGCTCTGGTTTATTTTACTTGGCCATATGGTTTATTTTCCCTCTTGCCTCCTCTATTCTGCAGCCACATGGTCTGTCTGTAGGGTGGAGTCAGCTCTCTTTATTCCAGATGTTTAGAAAAAGACACAGACAACTCAGACGTAGGCACATAAAGGAAGCTTAAGAAGACTGGTGATGCAAGACCTCCATGTTTGCTGTTTCAAAGCTCCTGTTATTCCATGCAGTTACACATAATTCCAGCAGTTATTTGGAAACTGTGAGTTCTCATACAAGGAAAGAGTACTTTCAATGCCAGTCAGCAGTGATCTGCTCACCCACATTAACTATGAGCTATTTGGAGTTTCGATTATAACTTTTAAACTCATCATTTTGCAGCATTTATGACTCAGGGATTTAGAGTACATATTTGATGATGAGTATTGTTAAACTTGTAGCCACAGCAATGACTTAAAGTGAATCTGGAAAAAAGAACATTTCAATAACTATGTATACAGAATGCAATTGAAAGCATAATATGAGATGTTACTTTGATGATGTCAAACACTAGAACTTTGTTCATTCTGGTTTTGTACAGGACAAAGTTCAGTGTCTTCCAGAGTTGTATATACTTCCTTTAATATTTTTGAAGTCATAATCATTTTAATGGCACTTTAATTCACAGACACATGCTGTCTTTCTCTAACGTTTCTCGGATTTTACAAAGAGTTGACATTTTTCTCCAAACTTAATTGCAGGCATCTAATTAATGTACAGAAATCTTTTATGTGTGCACTTAATAGTCACTTCTACTCCTTAAATTGATAAACCCTTCACATGCTTCACTATGCTTTCCAGTGCATTAAAGACATAGAAACAAATGTCCCTTCATGCTGTGTGTTTGCATAGTCAATGCTGACCTACTTCAACAGAAGGAATGATATATGCATAGGAGACATTCTGCTCCATACAGAGTGTGAAAGAAAATTTCCATACTGTCATATTCTTAGTCGTATAGAAAAATCACAGCTGCACTCTTTGCAAAGCAAATGAACAATATTCAGGTAAATCAATCCCATCCATTGTGGAGAGAGAGAGCACAAGTGAATTTGCCCCACTGAATTTTAAAATCAGCGTGCTGAGATAATTCTAAGTTGCATAGCATTTTATGATTCCAAGAATTACATTCTGACTTGGATTTGCTTTGAAACATTATGCCAGATATCAGAGCCAAAAGGTTTATAAAAGAGATGGGAATGCAGTAAAACTCAACTTCATTTTATTATTCTATCATCTTAGCTTGACCTACAGCAACCATGCAAAGGGTTTCTATTAGACAGTTCCTTACTTGCTAAATAAATTGGACCTAAGATGATTTTCTTGACTGAGAAAATTCTCTAATGTTGGCTAAAGAATTTCAACTCTCTCTATAAATATTAATGTACTTAGTAATAAATTACACACAT
This sequence comes from Pampusana beccarii, assembly GCA_013399365.1. NCBI lineage: Eukaryota > Metazoa > Chordata > Aves > Columbiformes > Columbidae > Pampusana > Pampusana beccarii. The sequence continues at coordinate 589,577 of VWYH01001699.1, read as the reverse complement.
GAATGGCACTTTATTACTTGAAACTAAACTATTAGAAGCCTTATTTAGATTGTGTAGAAAAAAAAAATAATGTAATTAAGGTCAGCTAAGCAAGGCTAACCCTATACATACTAAGAGTCCTGAGCAAAATCTGGACTCAACCCATGTCTCTCATAATCCAGTGTTTTTCCCACACCAAACTGCCTCAGCTATCAACCCAATATTCCAGCTGCATCTTTTTATCTTGTAAAGCATTTCTTTCTGCTCACCCACCTGGACCTTTCATTCCTGCTTCTGATTTACAGTTTGTGAAAGGACTGTAAAAGGAAACACTGAAATAAGTGTGCTGAAAAGGATTCTGGGTTCCATGTGAAATCCAGAGATATCCACGCTCTGTGGCAGAGAACAATCCCTGAGGATCTCTGTTCAGAAGAATGGTACAGCTAGAGGACTGATGGAGAGAATTATTTTTTTTAATCTGACAATATAAGTTCAGTGCTGACTTTATTGTGAATGGGGAAAGCATTTCCAGCATCATTTCAGTGCCTGTATAGAAATGTGGCACCCTAAAACCTTCCAGCACAGACAACTCTTAAAGGTCTCTCTCAAAGTAATTAACAGTAAGGAAATGTGTCTCATAAAAAAAGAATTACGTTGCTTTAAGCAGACATCTTTACTTTTCACTATTAAAGTATGTTTCACAGTAATACTTACTAAGTAAGCATGTCACCATTTGAATAGATTTGTGTTCCTGCGTACTTTCCTGTGTGAAAAACACAGACAAAACACGATTGAGATTCTCTTATTTCTTGGGCAGCACTGTAAAAAGTGTTCACTCTGTTCCAAAACTAGGCCTAAGAGCATTTCTGGGCTTGCAAATCCTGTATTACTAGTGGTGGACAGAAAGGAAGAATCCAAACTCACTCTCAGACATGCAGCTGAATTTGAAACAGATACTTAGAAGGAGAAAATGTGTTTTCACTGATCAGAATTCACTTGAAAGTAGTGAAGAGCTACAAATACAGTGCAGAAAGATGCCCAGCTGAGTTTAAAAAAAAATAGACACTTAGGCATCTCAGCTAGCAGGAACCCAGTCATGTCTTTAAATACTATTAAGTGCCTATATGCATCTTTGAGCATCAAAACACTTTAAAATGCTGTTGCTGAGACAATCACTATGAAGAACATTCCTTCAGTCTGTCTTTATTTCCCGTCCTTCATGCCAGAAAAGCCCTTAGTGTGAGCTGGGCTTTCAAGCTATGGCTGAAATGAAAGTGTTAAAAAAACCCGTTATATCATGCTTTAGCTCACAACCTCTACTAATGGCCAAATACTCTGTAAATACTCACTCTTATTTGTGACAGATTATGAAGATCAGCTGTTATAAATCCCTAAAATAATGAATCCACTCCAGAAAATAGTAAGTAATGCCCAGTTTAAATAATCTAGTATAAGAATAATAACTTCATGCTCTTCTGTGTGATAGCATCTAATTTCATTTTAGTAAGAACATAAGAACATTTTTCTGTGTCAAGAAATGTGCATACCAGGCAACAACAGTTTACATAAAGTTTTTCAATAAAGATCGCTCAAATAACATTGTTGGAAACTGAATATCACTGGAGATTACTTGCTGTTCAGTGAAAATACTGCCTTTTCATTTCTTCCTAAAATTTTAGTTTTAAAGTTTCTAGAATTTTTTAAAGATGTAACTAGATAGTAAAAATGTGGCCACTGAAATATGATAAATAGTTGTACTTAAGGTGTTGGTAAATATGTCACTATTCAGAAACAGGAATACCCACTGATAGTCTCAGATCACTGACTCAGCTTCCCTGTACTAGATAAACTGTAAGAGGAAAAAGAAATATCACATTTTCTTTCTTGTTTCTGGCAGTTACCTCATTTGAATAGATGTCTTCAACTTTCCCTTACTTTGTTTGTAATTCTAGGACAATTGCCAATGACACGTTTTCACAACTGTTCAAAGGCATCATTCAATACTTGTTTACACAAATATTGCCAGGGAAAATAGCCACCTGAAATACAGTTCCCCTTCCTCTGTGGCCAGTGCTACCCATCAGAAGTGCCAGGATTTTTTTATTATTATTCTGTAGCAATTAATAGGAAATTGCCACCATCCATCATTTTTTATACAACTGATATTCATATCCACTAGGGAAATATATGAAAGACAAATACACGAATTGCTTAAGGTTGATCTCAAGGTCAGTCAAAATGATCCACAGGAAACACTTACAGGCAGCTGAAATTGCTTATAATTTGTCAGTAGTCTTTTGGAGCAGTCTATTGTAGATAAGTTGTGTCTCGATAATTTGGAGTGGCCAACATGAGTTTTGATTCAAAGAGACAGGCTTTGAGTAGGTTAAATGAAAGAGAATGCATTTATATAATCTTAAACCTTCCAAGACAGGGAGATCAGTGGTCAACATCTCCCAATGGTGCTCTCTTACGCTGTGTGGGTTGATGCACTAGTTTGATTTAATACCAGATTATAGAGCCATAACCTTGTACTTCTTTTCTGTTCACTGAAAAAAAAAAAANAAAAAAAAAAAAAAAAAAAAAAGCACAGTGATTTGAAAATATGTCATTTTTGTGTATTTATAGAAGATCAGTGAACAGAGCATATTTGAAACAAATGTGTCTTAGAACCATAGCAAATCTGTAAATTGTATGTTCAACTGTTTTTAATACACATTTTGAAAATGTCACTATTTTCCCCATATGAGGTGATGACCCACCACTGCAGAAATTTTGCTTGTGAGAAATAAAACAGAACCACTGTAACACTATAGCAGGAAAACACATTGAAAATTCAGGAACATAAACTCCTGGTAGAAAAATAAATATGTAATTTTTGTTGGGCTCCAGAGAGGAGCGATTTATGGATCAAATCACCAAGGGAGTCAAAAGAACAGTCAGAGCAAGTATTAATGTAGTAGAACAGTCATCCAGTGTTAAGATTAACAGAAGAGAACTAGAGGGCATTTTCATTTTTTTAATGTTAACATTTGTCAGCTATAAAGAAGGATAATATCAGATACAGTCAAAAGGATTCTATGATTTTGGACACTACACCCTCAGCACTTGGAATTAACCTTTCAAAATTCAGTCCTTTGGGTTTTTTTTTCTCCCACATGTTTTCTTTCACCTTTATCAGTTTATGAAAACACCGTGCCTAGGTGTGCCTAAATATTAGAGTACTGGGCACTTCCAAACAGCCAAAGATGGGCATATAGGGGCAGTTATAAATTAACAGCTTTTTTTTTTTTTTTTAAGTCAGGAGAAATCTCTGAAAAATGTTAGAATTCGTTCATATTCTTCTGCCTAAGAGGGGCTGCTCATGTTGAAGGAAATTCGTCCCTGTGCAGTTTTCCTATAGATACTTTGCAGTCTGCATCTGAGTTAAATGAATCTGAAGAAGATGAAAACAATGCACTAAATTTCCCCATTTTCTCATTTGTTCATCTTATTTAAAATTCCAGATTCTTTCTTCATATGGTGTTTAAAGCATCACAGCCTCCTAAGAAAAACCTATATAGTTCACTTCTGAGAAAACATGTCTGTTCCTCTCATTGCCCTGGTAGCTTTCCTCTGCACTTCTTCTAGTTCCTACTGCCTTTTCTGAGAAATGGAAAATAAAAATTTTATGCTAGATCTGATTCCATCAGTGCCTTGTAGAGCATCATTCACAGATTTTTTTTCCACTAGAAAAACCTCCAGTAATATGTTACAATTGCATCTGTTCTATTTATTTGATTTGTTGGTTTGTGTTACAAAATTTTGGCAACTGAGAAGTATCCTATGGTAAAATGATTCATCCAGTCCTTCCTGCAGCTATTTCCACATGTTGACTCCCAGTTCTTAGTGCTTGAAGTTCGTAAATCCACAAATTTTCCGCTCTTATTAACAAGTTTTATCACATTGCTATTATTCAAATACTGGGGATCCTCTGACTCTTTCTAACACCTCCTAGGTTTGCCAGCAGATTTCATTATCCACCTCCTAGTCTTTGTTCCAAAGTCATTAGTAACATTTTGTATTACATTGCTCCCAGCACTGACCTGGTGGGGCTCCCGTTGCTAATTTCCCTCTGGACAATGTTTTCTTCTCACCGGCAGACTGTTGTCATCCTTCCTGTAACTAACTCCTTACCCATCTTATGATCTTTCCACTCTGCCTGCTCCAATGTAGCTAATAATTTTCCATATTGTACCACCTCAAATACTTTACTGCGTTGATACCGCTGAGATCTTTCTGTTGGAAAAATCTGCTGTCTAAAATAGAGAAAGATGCCAGTTTAGTCTGACACAACATATCTTTTGTAAATTTGTATTTCATAATAAACACATCTCTATTTATTACCATGCTATTAAATGGGTCTCTTCAAAACATATTTCCACAGCTAGAATAAAGTAGATGTTGAGTTGAGAAGTGTATGGTGAGCCAGGTCTTCTTCCTTTCATTTTTAAGTGTAGAATGTGTGTTTTCTATTTTCCAATCATAGAAAGCATGATCTACTCATAACAATGAAGTATGTAATAAAAAAAAGGGGGGGGTTTCTTTCATTTTTGAAATTAAGTTTGTAAAATACTGAGCTGATCATTGTCTCACATGTATAAGTGAAATTTCATCTCAGGGGAAGGCAACAACTTTAGTAACTACTCATAGACTTCATTGAGAAAGCAAGTAGTACTTAAATGACATCCACACCTTCCCTCATTAATGGTATGATTATATTTTTTTTGCTACTGAAATATTATAAATTTGGCATGAAGATTAACTGATGTTCCCTAAACATGGTTACTCAAAGCATGGAGCATCACTTTTTCTTCATGTATTGCTACTGATCTATTTTTCTTAATTTCATTATTATTTAGATGTTAAATTGGACATTATTATTATGTTTATTCTCCATTAGAACTAGATATTTCTTGATCAAATATATTAAAGTGTGACACCTTGTCTCAATCCAGTCATGCCAAAATTCCCTTTCCCTCTGAGAACTGCAACAAAGCCTACACAATATTTATGTACTACTTGTTAGTATATAACAGACATGAGGCTGCAACAGCTCCATGCCCCCAGGTCCCACCGTCAGCGAGGCTGAGCATGTGTTCCCAGCAGGCACATATGCATATATCACACATATATACTACATATATCCATATACACATGTCCAGCCACGCAGATCAGCACTGACAGACACACAAGAGCACTAACAGCACTAACACGGCACAAACAGCCTCATCCTGCACTTCGCTCTGGCTGAGGGGTGTGGAGGTTTATTAGTGGCGAATATGTGTGTGTGTGCATATTGCTGGCGGTCATGCTCTGACCTATGAACGCTCCCTCCCTCCACTCCCTGCAACCACAGACGCAAGAGCCCCCCAACCTGTGGTCTGACTCCATTTGGTGGTACTCACACCCCCATACACACGTACACACACATCCAGCAGGGAGTCCCTCACCCGGGAAAATACTTAGAATGGGAGTTCAATGAGAAAATAGGTCTGAAGTGCTGATCAAGCACAGGGCACGCCCGGGCAAGCATACTGACCAGTGACCTACTCACACATGGTCCTTATTTTGCAATGCTTGTTCCTCCCCAAACCACCTAGATCCCTCCCTTTCCCTACCTTTAAGTCGTTCTCTAAATAACCCATATTATATCTCATACAATCCCAAAGTCCTCTCGCCCTGGGTCCCCTAGTAAGTCCCATACACCTAGGTTGTGACCCCTTCAGACAGGAAGATGCTCCAGAGGGTCTCTACCATGGACTCACCATGTTGGGTGCCATCCCTGGCGCACAGGGTGACCAGTCTCCATCATAGCCCTGCTAAGTGTTGCCCCCACAACAGGGCTGAATTTTCACCTGAGCTTGTCCATCAATAATCATCTTTGCCCTTGCAGACCCAGTGTGAGGAATCAAAGAGCACCATTTCAGAGGCTGTGGTAGTTTTAGGAGTAGGTGGAAGTTTTATCTTACCTCTTCACATTCAGAGCATGACTGTAGCCATAAGGGGCTGATCCCCAAGCCTGTAAAAGATCATACCAATCTGGAAATGTCAATCAGAAACCAGTCAGAGGATTTCCTCTGTTCCAGGCATGAAGAGTCCTGAAAACCTGGTTTGCTAACCTGTGCCCTTGCTTGCTGTGTCCCCCCTCAGCAGTTTTACTTTGCCGTGTCTGCTCTTTTGGAAGACATGGTATTTCCATTATGACGATCAGCAAAAGCAGGTCTGGCTTACTGGCTTAAAGAAAGAAGCTTTGCACTCTGAAATGACCACCTCTGTAGCTGCAAGCAGATCTTAGTAGCAGTCCAATATCTAGGACAATGCCATGTGAGCTCAATTTACATATTAACTTGCAGAATTTCCAGCTGGCTTTTGTGCCTATTCCCATTATAAGTTAGCACGGAGTTGCATGCAGTTGGTCCCACACATTTTTGCAGACACTCAGTCAAATTATTACTTATGGCAGGACCAGGGCCGAGTGAAAGGATGAACAACGACTGAACAAATCAGGAGGGAGTGAAAGGGATTCAAAAGATTTCTAAAAAGCTCAGGAAGTCTGACAAGAAGAGAAAGATATCAGCCGTTTTTTTAACCTACTTTTACATTTTATTTCAATCCATTTTAACTAGGAATTTTATTTCTTGGCAGAACGATCGGACAAAAGTAGGTCTTGTGTAAGTCTCCAGTGGTGTTACAGTGAGTTATTGCACATCTGATTCTAACTTGGATAAAACTCAATGAAGTACTAAATAAATCAATGTTTTCTGCTTCTTCCTAATAATATTGTCATGGAATCATGTTAAAATTATGATAAAGCTTCAGCAGTGCCTGTCAATGATCAAATGGCAATTTCTCTGGGTAATGCAGCCAGCCGTCAATGTTTAGTCTGATCCACAGCAATATACAAAAGGAGCAAGAGCATCTTAGCAAATCTCACCTTGTGAGGTTTTACTATCTGCATGTAGTACCTTTAAGGCTTAGCTTCTGAATCCAAACAGGAAAGCAAGGAGAAAAGTGGAGATTTGGCCTAACAATTTTCTCATGAGACTTCCAGGGATGAGATTTCCCAGGTGAGAAAGTGTACTTACGATATTTACCTTTAGCAAGCATCTGAACTTAGATTGTGCATGAGCACCTCTTTCCACCGCTGCCACCGTCTCCAAATAAAGTAGTGAAAAGCACACAGAAACTCCTGTCTAAGCCAGAAAGTACCATCTTCATAGTGATGGAAGAGAATAAGGGATGTCTCATGAAGAGGTTTCACAGGTTTTCACCTTGACTGTCATCTCTAATGTGAAGGTTGTATAACTGCAGGCACAATGTTTACTGGATGTTTACTGTAGGTCTGAGATATCTCTTCAGATCACCAAACCTCTTTTTCAACAGAAAAAAAACTAAGATCACTTGGTAAATAAACTAAACATAGGAGATCTATCCGTTGCCTTTTAGACATAAATGCTGAGTTGTGCCTTGTGATCCTGACAGACCCCATAAAATGATGACTGAAGACATAGATTGCAAAGAGAGAGTATAGATACACAGAATTATTGAAAAAAGAAGGAAAATACACTGACTACAGTATGAATTTGAGTATTTGTATGTAGTGCAGTAAAGTCCAGATCTAAAGCTTTGACCTTTGCAAAGCTGAAACCACTGAATACAAAATATTCAAGAAAATGTGTTGAAGATGTTACAGGCCTGAGGGTCAAGTCAGTTCTTCTCCTGCCTTCCTGGTCTGATTTACCCCTGTTAAACCTTATCCTGTAATAATTGTATCAGCAGCTCTACATCCCAGTCCAAAGACAGAATTACAAGAAAACACTTCCATAACCCACTGAACAAAATTATTAGGTGAGATATATTTGGCTTATATCTAGACTGCCTTTACTTCAGGTTGAATTTCTAACCCATTCAGTTGGAACTCTCTTTGCTCAAGAATACTCTCTCTTTAAACTTCTCTGTCAAAATTTTGCACGGCAGCTACAACCATCCATTCCTGAAGCCCATAAAGGGAAATCATATTTCCTGGTGATTAGTCCTTAAGATTTGGATCTGACTACGACTTCAAAGTTAGTGTACTTGTGCACATTTTTACATATTTTGCTAGATTTAGTCCTTTGTATGTAACCTCAGGCAAGTATCTCAGCATCTCTATGAATCAGGAATTTGATATAAAATGAAATTAAGAGTGATTTTTCATCTCTCAAGATGCTTGCAAGAGTAGTCACTCAACATTAAAAAAAGCTAAGTTGTATCAATATCAGTTAAAATGAAACACTGACACAAGAGAAAATTAAGGTAAAATTTCCCTTCTGTGCTTACCTAATGCTATTTTGCTGAATATGGAATATATTACTAGAATTAAAGTAAATAACATTGGAAAGTTGAGAAAGAGAGTGTGCCATGAATTAGGATTATAAATTCTCCAGTGATGTTTTTAGCTTTCCCCCTGTGACCACAAAATACTAATGATTCTTAGTTAAACCACACCTCACATTTCTCTGCAGCTGTCACAAAAAATATTGTTATTCTAAATGCTTCAGTTCCAGTTCAGATGAGGTTAAAAAGAACAGAATTAGGTAAAGAAATCTTTGGTTTAGGAGCGAAAAATAGAAGGCATATCGTGTCAATAAAAATATCATGGTACTCCATTTGGCTATACAAATGACAATCCTGTCCATTCAATCTGTTCCGACTCATTGTTGTCAATTAATTTGTGTATATCAATCTCAACAAAACATGGTACAACTTAACATTTTGTTTTATGCTATCTGTATTTTGAATTTTAATTGTTGCTGCACTAGCTGGCATTTCTTCGTGTATTTGAGTTAAGGCATTAATATTTCAAATCTTGAAATGACAGGAGTCTATTTCTGTCTTTTATAATTGGTATAGTATTATTTGTAAACAGTGCCTTTTATGTGAAACACTGTTTCATACAAACTGACAACTTGATCTGCTGTGATGTTGCAATATTAACTTATATTTTGGCAGGATGACATTTCATGTAACATCCATACATTGTATTTATTTTTATTTTATTCCTATTCTAAGAAAAATACAGTGCTGTTCTCTTAAGACATTTTATTGGAAGCATACTTCTTAAAGATTCTGTTTAAGAAATAATACACTAAAATTGCTCATTACCCCAAAGCATAAGCACTGGGCTTAGGAAGATGATTTATAAAATGGCTAGAATTTGCCCTTTAAAAAATAATTATTACAATAATTAGTATAATAACATTATTTAAACACAAGCAAAGTGAAATTTACTACTAACTATAATTACAGACAACATTGTTTCCTTTAGTTAAAGCTCACTAGAGGTAAGGTGATCATGCAGCTCAATATTGATGCTATTTTCTTTGCTGAAGTTGAATAGGTTTCTTGGCTGACACTTGTAGCAGCTTTTCCTATACTGTTAATTCTGAAAATCATATCTGGAAGTCTGATAGTCCTTGATTTTAGATACATTAAAAGCTACACAGGGTAATTGTGACTTTCACAGTCTACCTTGCCAAAATCAATGCAGATCAACTCCTTTGAGTTCTTCTGCTGAGTACCTTAGGAGTATTAGTAAAGGACTGTAAAGTAAGGAAAAACAACCCAGATTTTAGCTTTCCAAAGAAATTGCCTTTGCCTTAGATGAAGAGTTTATTATAAAAGTTTCACACGGACATTATACATAGCTACATAAGATATTGATTTTATGTTGTCTTGAGGATCCTAGCAGCAATCACAAAATTAGCTTGACCAAGATAAATGGGATTCCACAGCAATTTTGTAGGCTAACAGGCTACAATCCTGACAGCACACAACTTCCATTAGTGCCATCCAAAGCAGGACAATCTTGGAAATCTGGCGACTCAATAGAATGAATAGGTAGGACTATGTAAGAAAAAGTAGTCTGTGCCCTTTTATCTTATAGTTTAGGTAATATCGTTCACAATTAATCATTATTATTTCCCAGCTCTTAATATGAAAACCTTACCAACTGTGTGCCAATAAAGAAGAAAAATCTCAGTTTTCCTCTGATGTTTTGACCATGCACATGTACAGAATTATAAAGGTTTGAATTACAAAGATGAACTCTGAGACTCTCGGTATTTGCTATTAGCTATTTTGTAAATCTTATACGATTCCACCATCATTTTTTCTCTTGTTTTTAAACAAATAGAGAAATAATTTGCTGAGACTGTATTTAACTTCAAAAAAAATCTCTCTGAAACTCAGCCAATGCTTAGCTCCTCCAAACAGTGCTTGGCTTGTATGTATCTGCTGAGACAGAAAGCGAGGTTGCTTCCAGCCACCTACCACTGCAAGTTCCTTAAAAAGAGATGCAAACACTCTAGTCCCACCGAGCGTTACTGTCTCTAATAGCAGGTGCTGACAAAAGAGGCTCCACTTAACCACTGAGTGGATTATACCACCCATCTCTTCATGAACAACTGTTGGAAAATATGCCTCAGACCCTAATAATTGTTCATTAAGCTGACAGCTACTCCTCCTATGTAGCTATCAATTTTGTGTCTCTGCAGAAGAATTGAAAAGGGGAAAAAAAGGAGGCAATGTTATAGGTAACAACAACAGGAAAAAGTGAAGCTGTATTATTGCCGAGCAAAAAATTCACAACGGATTATTTACCTAACCCACTTAACCTCAAATTCTGCCTACGTAGTATCTGTAAGCAAACAATATTTTTTTTCCTCACTCAACTACATTTGTGGCTGAAAATTAACCAAACACATTTTGGCTACATTTTGTTTAACTGCAGATCAAACACAGAAAGTCTTCTGCAATTATTCTCTGTTTAATAACCTCTATTTGGTCAATGTTAGCTAGTCATCACTTATTAAATAAATCACATGTGATTGTCTGTTTCCTTGTTGCACAGAACCATATTTCGTGCTAATATTTGCATGTGGAAATTTCAAATTTATTTTTTAATTACATTTCTGTCGTTAGCAAGAAAGCTAATGGAAAATCAATGCAGAAGGGGTTCAAGCATGGCTGGAGCAAATCCCATTTAAAATGTGAAGAAAACTCATGGAGTAAAGCTAGCAGTCTACTTCCACCTTCCTTATTAGCCTTACTGACTCTTTGAAAAATATAACAGTTAGCAAGCACCTTTAATTTGATGCACAATGTGTTTTAGACACACAGCAGCAAATACAAAACCATACTATGTTTATGAGCCTTAATGAAGAAAGCAAAAATAATTAACTTCATCCATCTGTGGAGGAGTACCAAGGAAATGAAGCCATATGAGCACGATGGGGAAAACTCATGGGAGAGGACTCCCTGCTTAAAGAACATGCTAGAACTGCAGTCCATTAATGCTGTGAGAATTTTTTGTCTTGGAGTGCAACGTGTTATATGCAGTTCAAACCTGTGAAACCTTTGCTAACAGAAGGACTGCAGTCTGGAAGCGAAGGCTGGATACAGTAAGAAAGAAAGTTCTTCCAGCTGCAGCAGGCAGAAGCCAGGAATATCTTAATGGAAATTAAAAGGGATGTGAAATCAAAGCACAATGTGGCAACAGCAGAGAAGTTCATTAGACAGGCACATGGCAGAAAACCACAAGTCCTTATAAAGGTGAACACTGGTAGGCAGATGAGCTGGTAAGGTACCACATGCAGGAACACAGCCAGATGGGCTTCAACAAGGAAAGAGTCAAAACCGGGAGAATGGTCATCTCACGTTGCTTTCTAATTCTGTTTCCTTGGTAGAGGAAAATATCCCATTTTGCACACAAACATGTACACCCAAAATTATTGCCATGCTGTCAGGGGACTTGTCTACTGTGTAGTGTACATTGTTTATTAAGAATGATTTTTCTCTTTTTAGTGATTATTGAAAACCCAACATTTGCTACAAGAGGCTATACGTTCATCATGTTTATATTTATTCATGCTTTACTAGTAAAATGTAGCATTTTAACCTTTGTCGGCAATGTTTATAACATAATTACTTGCATTTCCAAAGTACTAAAAAAGACAAGTTAAATCAAAGATTTTACCTGCGTCACGGTTTAAAAAAAATAAAATAGAAAACTCCCAAACAAACCACAAACACAGTTAAAATATATCGTAACATAAGTGATTTTTTTGTGGAATACCAAAAGCAAAATGTGTATAAGTCTGTCTTATAAGAGACAGAATTTTCCTAGAAATCTGATTGTTGGCATGAAGATGCCTGTGTGAAGAGGAGTGACTTGCCTTGTTTTTTGCAGTTTTGCACACAGATCTGAGCCATCGTACTTGAAAGGTTTGCAAAATTTGTTACCTACCTACTCAAAGGGCTGGAGGTGATTGAGGTGCTGAATCCCAGTGTAAGAAAAGACTTTTGTGGAAAAATCATTCTGGGTGACACGGAGTGACCTCATCTCACACAGACACTGCATTTTGCTTTCTGCTGAGAAATGATCATCAAGCCATGCTAAATGAAACAGAGAAAATACTACCAGAGCTGAATATCATACCAGTCCTGCTGATGCCTTCCACGGGTCAGCTCAAAACAAAGGCTAGTCGTGCAACCACAAGCATTTATTCTAAAGGTTCCGCCAAGGCACAGATGATTTTCCATGGATGATTCTATGAAATATCCTTTTTTATTTCCTTAGAACTTCATTACACTTGACACATTCTAGCTGATTGTCTTGGACAGAACATAAATTGACCTTTTTGCAACATGAGAAAAAAATTCAAGGAAAAGAAAAGCATGCAGAAACATGGTGTAATTCACCCAACAAAGCATCTGGAGTCACTCAAAGTTGTATATTGTGCTGAAGAGCAGGTATAACATAGACAAGGTGGATGCTGTCATCAGTTCCTTTCACTGAAATGCTGCAGCCTCCATGATTTGCCCTCCTTTGTCTCTCCCACACAGGGTTTGTGCAATGATTACTCAGCATTGCAGCTCAACCCGTGCAATGGTTAGTGGGAATGCGCACACTGTGTGAGTGCTGTGAAACTCAGATTTACAGAGCCTGGTGAGTCAGCTGGCCCTCAGCTGGAGTCGCTGTTGGTTTAACATTATTTAAATGTATGCTTAGCAGCTTCTCCTAATGTTTCTCATAATGTATGTTTTAGCAGTTTCTCATCTGTTTCTCATAATGTGAACTAATGTGTCTGACTAAACTAATAAGGGAATGTGGAGGATGCCGAACACAATCTGCCAGCTCTCCTCCCACACATCACCGTCCTTTCATTCAGCTTCTTTTTAAATGGGGGAAAAAATTAATAATAATAATGATTTTTAGAAAGAGTTATGATGGTATTAAAAAAGCAATTAAGGAAATAATCAAAGAAATTAAAAAATTAGAAAGAATGAGTGTGGTCCTTGCATATGACTGATACCTGGTTAAACATTTACTTAGACTCACCATCTTATGCGATTGCTACACTTAGTGACATCCATCCACTACATCTTCCATTTACAGTTTGTCTTTGTCTCATAAGCTGAAATCAAATGTCTGTGCCCTGTAGGGAACACAGCTGACACTAGGAGACTCCGCATGGCTCTATAGATTTCCTCAACCAGTTCTGATCACACAGGTGGTCTGCAGCTTGCAAATCCTTTGGTTCATGTCATTTCTTCCCCATCTGCCTGTCAAACACCATGCACATCTACTTTATCACATCAGTAAGCCACTACGTGGAAAGAAAAGGCTAAACAATGGATTAGAATGCCTTCCTTTTCATTCTATGTTTTCTACTCAGATGTGTTTCAGTGGTGGAGTCCACTTGGAAATAGGACTTTTTTTTTTTCTTTAAGACATATGATCTAAAAATAATTTTTACATTGTGTGTAAGCATTCTGATTTCACTCCCTTGTGTTGCCTGTTCTTTCAACTTGTAAGTTGGTCAAATGGTATGTGACGGGGCGTTGTTCAGTTGTGCAGTTTTAGTCAGTGTTCAGAGATCTCTTCCACTGGCTGACCAACAGCAGGAGAATGCCAAACCAACAGATGGGCTGAGCAAAATCACCTAAGTCCAAATGTGATCAAACATGGTGAGTTTGAAACAATCTCATGCTTTGTAGAGTTCACACTCTGCTTAAGACTTAAACAAAAAATCAGAAAGTTAAAATGGGAGAAAAGGAAAAATGACATTGAAATAATTGGGAATGAGATTAAATAAAATTTGAATGCCATAGACAAGAAAAGAGCAAAGAAATGAAAGAAGAAAACTTCTACTAGGAATAAACATAATGATACCTGCACTCAGATAAGCTAAGACTTCTTGAGGGTGACCCATACCTATAGAAACATCTATAATAGAATCATCCTTTTAACTAAAAAAAAAAAAAAAAAAAAAAAGTAAAAAAAAAAAGGTAAAAAAAGGAAAAAAAAAACAAATATAAGAAAAGGTAAAAAACCCCAAGAAGTAGTGAACCTGCACCACACAGAAACCTGCCTCAAGACTGGCTAAACAACCAGACACACACCCATTCCAGCAGTGACACCACGCATCTACAGAACAGTCCACTGGCTTCAGAGGACTGTGGATTAAGACCTTCCAGAATTTCCAAACAGACCAAGTGCTTTTCTTACGTGAACTCTATCAGATAATCAAGTGTACACACACCTAACCCTACTTACCCTGTGACAGCTAACAGCTTATTTATGTGGATTAAGCCACATTTAATGTCACGAGGTGGCGTGGGAGGCATTTGTCCAGAGGTTACTGCTGTAGCCGCAGGACCATTAACATCAACATACTGAACACTTGCTCAGAGGCCCATGGTCTGGACCAGCGTGCATGTAAATGCATCTCAAGTGACATGACAGCTAGACCCAGGCCAGTTTAGAGTTACCATGGTCAAAAGCTGCAGCCATCTCTCTGGTCAAGCCAAAGCCTCAGAGGACCTGGAAACCAGGGTAAGACTTGGCAGAGGGATGACTAGGGATGGAGTTTCCTGACTCTCAGACTGCTGCTCTAAATGCCAAAACAGTCTTCCCTGAGTGGGTGAGGATTTTAGGACTTTCTCGTCACATTTGCTGTTCACAGTTGTGTAAATAAAAGACTATGAAGTTTTCTCACATTTATTAGTAAACGTAAAATTTCTATCAATTTTTTAATGAGTATTTCTTGGTCTCTACGTTGTTTTTCATCAGCTGTGAGCTTTATTACTCTGGATCTGCTGATTAATTTTGATCAGATTCACAGGACATATGGTTTGTTTCCTGATGGGTTCATAGTAGCTGTTTAGATAGTTAAAATTAGTCACTCATGCAGTTTTCTGAAATATTTCCTTTGTTCCAAACAAATAAAACTGCAGAAATTCAGTGCAAGACGCTGCATTTGCAGTAGCTTCAGCTGGGAACAGAAGTACCTTAAATCTCATCAAAAAGCACTTCAGTTTTGCAGATTTGAGGATTGGAAAAGATTTGGATAAGCTTATCTGAATCAAACCGAAACTCTAAACACTTCAAAGATTGCCCGTCACTAGTTCATGACAGATTTGATTTTTGGTGACCACAACCTCAAGCAACACCAACAGCTGTTTGACCATACAAAGGTAGTGAAGTAAACTAGAACTGAGTTGTTTTTTTTTCACCTGTCAGAGAAGGTGGAAGGGATATGGTTGTAAACATTCATACTAAAGGCACATCTTCCTTACAGTGGTGTGATTATAGTGCAGTAGAGTCTTACAGTGTTACCTCTATTCCTCTGGCCTTTTGTACGACTTGTACAGAAGTCTCCACTGAGGTTTTCAGGACAGTTTGGTAGGGAAGAATCCTAACTCTGGTATCTACCTACAATTGTGTAAAAATGCCTGAAGTGCAGTGTAATATGTGATTGCCAAAGTTTAAAACCCAGAGGGAACCGATGTTCCTTCCCTGAAGAAAAGTGTTAACATCCGAGATGGTATGCAAGCTAAGGCACCAGCCAACCTGAATGTCAGTCACAGTCACCATTGCCGTCATCATTACCAAATGCAAATACGTTCAAAGTTCCCGAAGTCTGAAAGATGACATATAGAAGTAAATTCTGTTCCATTTCTATATTACTAGTATTACCATTAAGAAGAGTTTTTGAAACAACCTGCTGCGGAAATGGCATGCCTTTATTGTAAGGTCAAAATTTATTTTCTAGCAGATAAAATATGATGCAGGGTTAGAGTCTGGCAATACAAATACACAGATGAGTCTCATCCCTTGAAGTAATCAAGTCCTAAATATCTGCAAAGACTAACAAACTTAATAGCATCATGAACATAAACTATGAAAACTAGATCAATATAATACAAGTGACGGAAATAACAGTTTTTCTTTTCCTGCAGTGGTTCACCCCTACCATTAGCAGCCTTAATTTCTGGAGCACAAGAAATACACAGCCACTGACGTATCCTGGCAAAGGTGAGTTGCACATCTTTTAATCAGTGTGCTATAGCTTTCATAGTATCATACAAGAATTTAAACCTCTGTTCCTTGTGGGGCAAAGCTGGAGATCACAGAAATGCCCCTGCCCGTTGCAGAGCTGTTGGACTAGATGGCTTTGAAGGTCCCTTCCAACCCAAACCATTCTATGATTATTGGGTCTGCAAGACAAGAAAAGTACAGGGAAGGGAGTCAATAAAATAATTCTTTGTAATGCGTGTGCTGAAAGAGATATCTCCATGGATTACACAGAGACAACAACCAAATTCTTTCTGAGTAAGATAAGGCACTAGGGTTTGTGTTGTTGTTTTTTCACTTTTAAAGGGTTCGCTTTTTTTGTTGCAAAGGCACTGAAAATTTTCCCTTGGGAAAGGTAAGAATGACTTCTTCATTTTGTATAACATAGATTTTCTAACTAAGTAGTCTCTTTCTCTGTGACAGTATTATACTGTGGACCTACAAAGTATTATAATACTGTGGCAATATCAAACCAAATGTCTACCTTGTTAAAGGAAACATTTTGACTTTTCAAAACAGAATTTCTATTTTCAGAATGACTTTCTACTGAGATGTTTTGAATTTCCACTTCCCATCACAATTTGAAGTAAAACCAAGTTCTGAAATTACGATCTTCTGGTAGAAGGAAGTTATTTTTTCTCTGTGAAAGGGAAAATCCTTAATCACCACAAGCCACCAAGCATCTTTTGTTGCTCTGCTTAGCTAAGCTTAGTTCAACAGCTCAAAAAAACTTCCGCAGTCCTACTTCTTTCTTACACCAAAGACTGAGCTGTGAAAGAGTATCACAGTGATAAATTTCCTCACCTGATACTTATCCTCACTGACCCCCATGTGGTACCCCAACACAACACCTTGCACTTCGAAGGGCTGTAGTCCTATAGCAAGAAGTCTGTCAAGGGCTGTAGTAAGTGACAATTTGGTGCACGTTTTGTATTATCTACCCTTGTAGTCAAATAGACATTGTGTGTGCAATTAGGTTTGCAGTCTTACATAATACAGTTTTCCTTGTAATTGTCAAGTTATTAGCACAGTGTTTTAATTTTGCTTTCTGACAATTATTTTCATGTTTCTTAACTGAAAGTCATTAGCATATGTAAACACTCCATTTCCATGGCATTTTGCAGCATGAGCTCATTGTGTTGAACTAATTTGTTAGCTAAACAACCCTAAATACTAAGAGCAATTCAGTGTACATACAGTGTATGATTATATATCTAAATATACAGGAAAACTGTATACAGTATCTTTTGTGTATTGTTTAAAATTAGTTAAATGAAGCCTGTTTACCTTCAATAGTTCTTAAATACGTTTATTACATAATTGATTATAGGAATCCTGTTCACATATACAAAGAGTATCCAAATTACTTGCTTTTCAACAGAATTAAATTACTTTCATATTGTATCACAAATTATCGTTTGGCAGCTGAAGAAGATACTTAACAAGTCAACATTTGCCAAAGGTTAACACAGTTACCACAGATGCCTCCCATTCAGAATTGAGTGGAAAGCTACTTTAAATATATTAATATTTAAAGGAAAGTGGACTTTCTAAAGGAAATTACAACAGAAGTGTTTGGCCAATGCCTCTTAGAGCTGATAGGTTAGTTTTATATCCTTTTGAAATCATGTGTGATTCACTTTGACAATTCAAAGTAAAGAAAAACCAGCTATAATAGCCAGGATTTTTATTCAGATTTGTTGCTCATCATTAGCACTACATGCAGTAGGCTTTCTGCTTACAGGGCACTTTACATTGACAGACTGATTTTTAGAGGTCTGGAGAAGGTGGGACTCATGAGTGCTCTGTAAGTGTGTGACACCAGGCTGCGGCATTGAACTGATCTGCAGAATGTGCATGAAAACCTTAACAGAGACGCCTGAGAAATTCATTGGTTAATGTTTGCATAGAGAAGTGATTTAAGATCTGTAGTTGAAGATTGTTCTGTAAATGCAAAGGATCAAGACTATTACCAGCAAAGTGTGGCTCCAGTAGACCAAGGGGAATGTGATAGCATTCTTACATAAGTAAAACAGATTTCTATGAGATTCAACAAAAGTAAAATAAAATTCACTCTGTTGCTATTTATCACTTTACCTTTGTGAAAAATATGGCTTTCTGATAAGGCTTTCCTCTAATTCTGCCCTCAGAGATTGCTTAGCTGTTAACAATATCAGTGATCTAGAGATAGTCCCTCTATAATTTGTGTACTCTGATGAAACTTAACTGCTTTTCATTGAGGTTTTCATCCATCTAAATTTGTTTAGCTAGAAGAGAACCTGACAACATATTTTTTTTTTTTTTTCTTGTAAAACAGTGGTGGTATGATTGCATTTACAGCCCATCCAGCTCCCCTCATTTGTTTTGAGGAGAGCAAGACAAGCTATTTGGTCCACACATATCTCTAACATGTTGGGGAATGCTACCCACTGGTTTAATACGTGATTTTTTTTTCATTATATGCTTGCTGTAGGAAATATTTCTATGCCATAACTGTTTAAAGAGCAATGGTATTTAAAAGGTCTAGCTCATAAAACTTCTGCATATATTTTGCATTAACCTTTAAAGATTTCCTCCTACCCACCTCAGTTATTCTTCCTTGCTGTATTCGCCATGCAGCTCAGCTGTTTGTCAGATCTAGTCAGACAAAAGCATTGCACAACCCTCCAAATAGACTCTAATAAAAATAAAGCAATTCAAAAGGGAAAGAAAAAAATCTTTTTGGATGATTTCCTAACAAAACTATCCAGCATCAGGATGGTGCTGGCATGTGCCAGAAAATTCACAATAATTGTTTTGTAATAAATAGCACAGGAAATTTGCCATAGTGTGATATTTCAAGGTACAAGAACCATCTATGCTCTATTTGCCAACTGTGCATCTATAAGGCACAGGGGAAAATATATATTTATTTGCTTGATTGATTGTTTGTTTGGGGTTTTTTGTTTATTTTTAGGCAGGTAAAAAGTACATTGTTATATTTATACTTGAGAAAGGGAATTAATCATTTTCATGGTTTTTTTATTTGTTTCTTTTGCTACTTCACCAGGCTGCATTTTAGTTTTTATGCTTTTCAACTTATGCTTTCCCTCTCATACATTCAATTTAGAGAAGATCAGGTTTTCAAAGCTTTTTCAAAACTTTTTATTCTTGGCCTTCTCTCCTCTGCAGTGTCCCTTTCTAACCTAAGCAGTAACAAGACTTTACTACCAGTTCTGTAGTCCTCTGCTGACAAATTACTGCTTTAGTTCTCGGTGCCAAATCATGTCTCTAGTCATTCACTTGAGCCTCTTTGGCTGTCCCCCCAGGCTTTCAACCTGAACCTCCCAACACTCTCTCAAACAGATGATATTAAAATGAAATTCCTTGCCTTGCTTCACCAAAACCTAGTCTGCCCTTTCCTTTTACATTTATGATCTTACTGCTCACCCTGCTTCATAAACAGTTTTATGCTTGATATTTCTTTCATGCTTAGTTTCAAGCCTCTCTTCTTTCCAGTATCTCAAAAAATCTCTCTTTCTCTTTTTGTGGATGTGGAGTTGGAGTCTTTGTCCAGAATTTGCATTAATCAACATAAAAAACCACCGACGTCTTTTTCTCTGGCTTCTGCTCTGCATTCTGCATAAGGTTTTTCTTACCTTTCTTAGGGTAAGAAAAGGCGTCTTAAGGCATCCTTACCACAGGACAGCTCCTCCTTCTTCCTTCTGCTGGATGTCTGGGCCCTGAAATGACCCCTCTATTTCATCGACCTTTACCCTTTCATTTACCCAGTGAAAGCCATTTGATCACTCCTTTGCATTAACTTGTTTCCTTTTGATTTTTTTCCATGTCTTGATAACATTCACTCCTGTCCAGATTGAGTAGCCTCACTTCTCCCTCTTCCCACCTTCTTTAAAAGTGTTCCAAAGTAGGGACACATGAATTTTTATTTCAGCTTTCAGGATGGGCCTGATTTGCACTTTTAAATTTATATTGGAAGTTTTTGGAAAGGGTTGACGTACTGTATGTCTTTGAAAGCATTGAGGACATTATTATTATTATTATTATTATTATTATTATTATTATTATTATTGTTTGACAAGTAATTAATTATTATTTTCTTCCATTTTAGAAGTGTATAAATAGCATAATATAGTTTAAACTGATGGGTGTAGTATTGCAAATTTACTAGTAATATTATAAAATTAGAAGACAAAAAAGGCTCTTCATTACCATCTAGATAAGCCACGAAATAGTAATCACACTATGACATTTCTTTCTAGGAAAGAAAAATGTTAATTTAGTTGTTATCAACATCAGCTTTCACTTAAACAATGTACTTCAAAATCTATCAAAACACTTTTATCTCTAAGGGGGGATTTCTTTTTATTTCTGGATATAGTTGCATTTTGAACATGATTTTTCTTGCATCTGCTAGCCATCTTTCCCTTGATCATTGCAAAAGTGTGACCTTGATCAAAATGTGCAGTTTGGGCAATTGTTCCAGGAATGTGTAGTTTGAACAGTTAATATTATATTCACCTCTATAAAAAATCCAAATCTTTCACACAAGTGAGGTTGCATAAGCCAAGAAATACATATCCCACTACTTTCACTTTTATGATTTTGAAAACCNAAAAAAAAAAAAAAAAAAAAAAAAAAAAAAAAAAAAAAAAAAAGAGAGAGAAAAAAAAAAGAACATTTGAAATGCAGCCAAGCAGTCAAGAAAAGAGGACTCTGTGTCTTTAAGATGGGGAGAAAAATAAAACCCAATCGTTCCAAATGTATTGCTTTAGTCATCTGGTTTCATTCTATTAATGACCTTTAACATCTGCAAAAATATTGTGAGAAGCTAATTTTGTTTGTACTGAGGTGGTGCAGAACAGTTTCTGGCTGTCAGTCTAGGATGTGCTATAAAATAAAATTGTCTTTCTGGGAGTCTGACAAAAACCTACTGTACAGGTTCAGTTTATTTACAACAGCATGAAATGAAAAGAAAACAGAATTTTACAACACATCAACATTCAAAGAATGAATAGTACTTACACATTTATATATATTTTAGTAATACGTTTTCAAGATAGCCACTGAGATTAAGGGATCTATTTTGTATTTTGTGGTATTCCACAAAAATTTTAACCAGTGCAAAATATTTCTCTGCAAATGTTCTTCTCTAGAATTATAATAACCCATTACCCTGATTTTAAACACAGCCCTCCTTAAAAAACAGTTCAGACACAATAGGCCTTTAATTAAACAGAAAGCCTTGCAGAGAAAAAAATGTCTGTCTCCTGTCTTTGTATCACAGTCACATGAAAACTTGCACCCTGGTAGTAAGGGAATTGCATAAGGCTGTTCCAGAAGACAGAGAGCATTTACCTCCTCTACCTCTTTCTAGTCCAGACAAGACTGGGGGAGGAGGCAGAGAAGGGTTGAAGAAAAATCAAAAATATCTTCATGTCATACTATACCCCAAAAAGGCAAATTGCAGCAGGTACCACTGGAGCTGGAGGGCTGTAGCTTTGCTGGTTCTACCCTGCCATGAGCAAGCTGCACCACCCCATGCTGCCTCGTCCCACCACCCAGTGAGGACTGAGGAAGGCTCAGCTCCTGGCCCCTTTAGGCCTGCTGAAAGACAACTCTGAAACCTTGTTGAGTGCAGAAAACAACACTTTATCAGCACTCTAAGTGAAACACAAACTCATTCCAGATTGAAACTCCTTCTGTCCATTGGAAAATTAAAACTTGGGCTGGTGACTTCAAGGTGAAAGTGTTGTATCCCATTAGCACGTCTACCACACATCAGGCATTCTATCTGAGCTAACATGATAAAACCACTATTTCTATTTATTAGGGGAAGTTCATTAAGAAAAACACTTAGATGATGACGATAATTTTTTTTTTTTCTTACTGTTTGAATATCACCATAAAGTGGCATCTTGATCCACTATGAAGTTGACTACAATCTGAGGACATCTATGAACCATATATATCCCCTTTGTCTCTAGACTGACCAAGTTCTATCCATATTTCATTAAGTTATCCAGAAGTAAATAATATATTTTCTTCTGGATTCAGAGATTGACCAGAATATTAAATACTAATATAGGCAAACAGGTATAGTAAATTGCATTGCTTGGTAAATTGCTATGACTTACAGTGTATGGTACAACTAGGAACAGCACTATGCAAGGTCTCTCTTTGTCCACTGAATTTTATCCATCATCTGAATTTCATGTGAAATATGAAGGTAGGAACAAGTTATGTCTTTCTCAGTGCATAATTTGAGGACTCATGCCTGGGATTGTGGAGGTGCTTCCTCTACACAATTCACTGGTGAAACTTAAACCGGAATCCTGGGTAGACCTGTGTTGCCCATAAGGTTTAAAGAATACTGAAAAACTTGGCAAGGATGCAGAAAACAACTATAAAAATATTTATGCCTAGAGAAATTGTCTTGTGGTCAATGTTTTAAAATTCTTTATTTTAAAAAATAACAATAATGATGCAGTGGCTTAATTATGGTATGTCATGTGTTTTCTGGGGAAGGCAACAATGAGTATGAAGTTCTTAGTATAGAGATAAAGGATTAACAAGAACTAATGGCTAAACGTTCCTGACAAATAAATTCTTATTGGGAATTTTGTCAAAAGGCGCTGTATATAGATGCCTGGAACAAAATAAATGGTAGCTTCTCCATTTTTTATGTCATCTACTGATTGTCACTGAACTCTGAGAATGCTATTTTTGAATGATTCCTGTAAATAACTTCACCAAAAAAATAATATATAGATTATCTCTTTATGACTATATTCTGCAGCTTCATATGGCCTGTATGTGATATTATTATTTGGGGGTGAAATAAGTCTTGTTTACTTCATAAAGCATAAAGGGCAGCTTCTGTGCAGTACCAGTTGAGGCATCTTACTTTTGACCTTCCTAGATCAAAATGTCACTACTCTTTGGTGTAGCAAAATACTTTGACACATTCCTGCTTTGAATAAAAATGGAAGATAAGCCCCTTGTCTACTAATTAGAAAAGCAGATGCTTTCAATATCCTTGTGTTAGCCTGGTATCACTTTTCTAGGATATTGAAAATAGCGACTCCTCTAATTAGTACACAGAGCTGATTATGTAAATTGCATGCATCCCATCTTGTTCAAAACGAGTTGTATGGACACACATAATCAACAACTTCAGGGAAAATCATGCTGATCCAAAAGGATAGATGGCTAGCAGGTAGAATCTAACACATACTTTTGCTATTCAAAGCAACAAAAGCACGAGACACTGTGTCACATAAAAATGTTTGCAAAAATCACCAGAAGTTACAGATGGAAATATGGAGTTGAACCAAGCAAACAGAAATGTTCCTGATGCAGTCCAAGGACTCTACTGAAATGACGTATTGTAAACAAAAGAGCCTAAGACTGGAAACTTATGGAGCACAATTGTTATATCATAATTAGTGGGCAAGATAAAGACAGAGTAGCACATTCTGTTCAGTGCCTTTTTGGGGAGTCCTTGATTTGTCAATAACTCCCAGAGAATGGGTTAAGTAAGAACTGAAGTCTAGCATCCTTCTCACAGATGCTGAACTCCACTACGACATCTTCAGGCCTTCATCACACTGTTTTACTGAGGAATTCTGTCCATACTGAGCTGTACAAAACACTTCAGATAGCATCAGCACCTTTCTTGGTATCTTCAGTCCTGAAGAACCTCTACAACTCAGAACGGGGTTCTTAGTTTTTTTCTTTTGGCTACTGACTTAGCCAGCTACTACATGTTGCCATCATGCACAAAGCTATGAGTAAAAATATACAGTAATAATCAGGTCTTTAAATATCCTCACATTGGTATGGAGTTTGCCAGGTATAAGAGCACCTCTCAAGAACCTGTGCTATTCCAATTATAATTTCAGGAGGCAAGACGGAAAAGTTAAACTGTGAACCAGAAGCAGATGTTTTCTTTATGTTATTGGTTATTCTTTTCTACTCATTTTGCATTTGTCGTCCTCACTTTACCTCTAGGATTCTATCATCAATAGACAAAACTTGAATGTAATTTCTTTTTTCCATAAGCCATCTGAAGTCCTGCCAATCAAATTATTTTCCTTCAAAAATTCTCTGCTGTTAAAAGGAATGGGAATAAGGAATGTTATTAAAATAAAAGACTAAATTACTACACTATATTACAAATGCTTTGTCTCTTGTTCCTTCTTTCATACAACATTTAACTTTGCCAAAAATACTTGTAATGGTAATTGTGTGTCATGGGACTAACCAGGTCAAGTCCTGTGTAATTAAAACTTGTACCTTATTTGATTATTTAGTGTTGGTCTTGTTAACATCTCTTAAGCCTATTTATTCTATCAAAATCAGCACAGCAAAACATTGTAAATACAAAATAGAAGTCTCATCTCCTCCCTGTATGTTTCAGATCTTGATCATTCCTCTTGCCATCTTGATTTAGCATCATAGATATTCTTCCGTTTATGAAACTTCTATGGCTGACAAAATTATTTTTATTTTCAGAAAGTATTTTCCAGTTGTATTGTTTCTTGGTTCACATTATATTATCTGAGCAATTAGGAAGAAAATGTTCCATAATGTCTGCTGGTACTTGCTTTGTACATTTTCTCAGTCGTTACCTCCAGTAGTTTCCTTTTTGAGGATTCCTTCACAGACTTCTTGACAGAGCTCCCAGGACTTCAAAAAAGATGTCAATGAGTCAGTGTGTAGGCTGAGGAAGACAGTACAACTATCTGTTCTCCATACAACCTCGCTGGTGGTTTTGGCAGCTCAGATCCATCCAGTTTCAGGCAATCATACTGAAACACTATATGATGGGAGAGAACTGGCTACAAAAGATAACCCAGAGACAAAGGTTGGTGGGGTTGTCTTTTTAGTCATTTCCTTTGCTTTGGAAGCAACAGACCTACAGTAGCCTGTTTAATGCACAGATGCTGGTTGCATGCCTATCAAGAAGCAAAGCTGGTGATTGCAACGAACTTTCTCGCTTCTCTAAGCACTAAATGAAGTTGATTCTTTGCATACATTATGCATCACCTGCTTCAGTAATATTAGATATTAGGACAAAGATAAACATATAAAAAGGATGATGGAAAGCATTCTAAATAAAAAAACATATAATAATTAAAAAAAACCCACAGATGGGATCAAATATCACATCATCTGAATGCTCAAGGAAGAAAATATTTTGAAAATACAGTTTTTCTGTCCTCAGTCATCTAAACCCATGTTCACAGCCATTAATGTAACGTTATTGGCTTAGCCAATTAGCCATTGCATGTCCAGTACAGTAGTGTGAATGTGATCATATTTTTAATAAAGAAGTAGGCTGAATGATGAGGCAGAAATCCCAACTATTGTTCCTTTGGGACCTGTCATCTCATCTTTCTAGGCGCACCTCCAGAGAGGCAGCATGAAATGTATAAACACCTATTATCAATCAAAAATGCTTGCCATATGGCCCATAATGTTCCTGTCCTTAACACTGTCACTTAGTATCAAGCCAAGATTTGTGGCTGTTCAACCAAGCTGCTCTGCAGCTCTGCAGGCAGAGATGTCTTGCCCCTCGTACCAGTCATCTCCACCAATTGCCTCTGGGAAGACCTCACAGCAGCTGCAAGTCATGGAGCTGCTGGTTGCCAGCAATTCTCAGTGTGCAATCCCTGCACAGGTTCTTCCCTCTCTCTTGGGTTATGGTTGTGAAGAACGTGTCCATTCCTCTCACTCTGTCTGAGGAGCCAACTGTCACATGAACTGTGCCCAAACAGACTCATCCATGCTGTGAGAGACACAGACAAAGAGGCAATCCTCCAGAATATCCAGAGAATCTTCTGCCCCAGCTTTTATTTCACTTGCATTGGAGGAATAGAGATAAATTCTCCCTTGCTCTCAACAAAAATGGGGGATATTTCAAGGTACTGAACAGGAAAAGTGGATCATTTTTAAAAAATAAATAAATAAGAATGTTTATCAGCTTATTTTGTGAAAAGGGATGCATGAGATTTTTCAGAGAGTTGAGAAAAGTAAACAAGAAGCATGCATTAGGGTGAAATAAACTCACTTTTTGTTCTGTGCTGGCACTTTAGCTCCCTTGTTTAGAGACAGATTTTTTATTAAAGCTGCAGTCTGTAGAGTGGGTAAAGTCATAGTCCCTGGTGTATATGGGGAAAAATGCAGGATGGTAGGTCCTTACCCATCTTTAAAAGGAGACTTAGTCAACATTTGTACATATACTTTTTTATTAGTCCGGAAACTACAGTTTTACGCATGGGCCTAAAAAGCACCAAACTTTTTTTCTTCTTTTGTTGTATATTGCACCCTGCTGGTGGGGTTTATACCCTTGGAGTCACTGACAGAGACAGAATACAGGATGAAGGTTACTTGTAACGTGTCTAGTCAGGTTTGCAAATGCTCACTGGAGCAACTCTCCCAACCACCCATGGCTAAACCAGGTGCCAGCTTTAAGAAGAGGAGGGAATTTTGCCACAGATTCAGATGGAAGTGAACACAGGGTTATCTTTGTTTTCCTCTATAGTGAGCAGTCCTAAGATCCTTGGGGAAATTTTACTGAAGAAAACTGTTCTTGTGTTGACACTAGTCCCTTATTCTCTTCTACTTTCTTCCTGAGGTACAATAAGAGTCCCAGCTTTAGGTTTCAAGTTTCGGTCTTAAAGTTCTTAAAGGGGGTTCAAAAATGGTTTGTAACCGTTACTCTGGATCCTTTCTGACTATGTATTTACAGCTAATTCACATGATATAGAATCTACATCCAACATCTCCCGCAGTGTCTCTAAAGCTAATAGATCAAACAATCCTGATTTCTTGAGAAAGCACAAAAGTGTGATCAGTGTGGTATGACCTTTTTGTAGAAAAAAAGTAGCACTTTGATGTGCAGATATGAAGTCCACAGTGGCAGTAAGATTTTATATATATCAATGTTTTTATAAGGAAAACCTTTTTTTTCTTTTCAGTCTGGTACAGAAACTAACATTTTCAGGAAGTTCCAGTAAGAGTTGGAGAGTTCATTCTTTTTGTTTCTGGGCAGTCACCCAATTTTTCAGTCCAAAAGAAAAGAACTTGCTACACTTAGAGGCAAATCTCCCTGGGAAACCTGATGTGTAGACATCAGTTGCAAAGGGTTTTCCACCTTTTTCCAGACCAGCTTATACGAAGTCGAGACATTCAAGGTAAATGCAAAAATAAAATGCATCACCTTCGTAATGCCGATGATTTTTATAACAAAATCTAGGAATTAAATGGGGGAAAAAAAATGACACAAAACTTGAATTTTTTGCCCTTTATCAACTGCCAAAGGAGAGAGGTGGGAAGGAGATGAAAATTTTCAACAGGCTGAGAACAGTTGAGTGGGCCCACATGACCTCTGTTGCCCTTTATAACTTTTCGCTGATGAGCTCTTTCTTCCAGTCCCACCTCCACTCTGTAGAGAATATCACTATAAACCCACTTAGCTCAGTACAAGCTTCATACGCTTTCAGCTACAACTACTTTAAAACTCCAAAGAAGCACATGGAGAGATTTCACTTGTAGCTATGTGATCTCATGTGACTTGCTGTGATCTTTCATGTGAATAGGATGCTACAGGTGGTGGACCAGAATGCAGGATGATAATTCTGCCCATCTAGGCTAAGAAATTGTGGCCATTGTTACAACATCCAAATAACCCCCTGCCATAATTTATTTACTATTGGAAAAGAACTAGAATCTTACAAGGGCAGATTTATAACAAATGTTGATATTTATCAAATAATTCATTGATGCCCATCACTGTTAAATTATCCGAAAGGTACAAAAAAAAATAGCTGGGGCCTGTAGTTAGTCAGAACACCTATCATGGCACCTGCAGCAGTAAACAAAACGGACGAGTGAAAGCATCCTTCTGCTGAATGGTATTGGGAAAGGGAAAACTAACGGGAAGGTACATGTTAAGAGCAGGACAGGATAGGCAGGGAAATTGTTCATGTCCTACTGATAATGTATGCCATAGGAAGGATTTGTATGTAGATTCATTTACATCTACTTTGCGTGTCAGTATTGTTCCTAAAGGTTCAATCCAAGATGTTTATAAGTCAAGGGAAGAACTGTCACAGACTTCATAGACAGGAGGTCCAACTCTGATACCCATAAAGCGAACCATAGCAACATTGATGTGATAACAAAGAGGTACACTTGTGTATGCTGGTAATTGCTGGTACTTAGCTGAAAAGAAAAAGTAGAGTCTGAGCTAAGCAATACTTTGATCACTGATCCTGAAGTTCAAACTCTTGTGAGGTTAGTCACTGCTCTTTCCCAGGAACTGAGCTCTCTCCTGTTTGAACAGTGTAACATTATAATCTTTTCATAAAATCTCTTCCCAGTCTTCCTATCTATATTTTTAAAGAAAGATTCTTCTATCGTTCCCACACTGAAAGAAAAAAAAAATGTCGTTTATTGTAATTTTTGTTTTATCATGTGTGCATTGTTTCCAACAGGCAACAGAGTGTTCAGCATTATAACTTTGATAGTTTCTGACTTTTTAATTGTCTGTGACTTTAGTTTTAATTGTACTTCTTTGATGATGAATATTTATTATATACAAAGTCATCCTGCTTTATTAGGAAGAGGAAAGAAAGAGACATCTCATAAAAATCTAGTAATTAGCACACTTTCCTAGAAACTTTGTTCAATTCCCAGCAGCAAATCAGTGAAAGGAGGAATTCAAAGGACATATATTGGACATTTCCTCCTTCTGTGTGTTCTTCAAAGGCAAAGGCATCTTTCTTTCCTGTCATCAGCATGTTGAGCATAGCTCTAAGTGACAGAAATTAAGTGGATTTTATAGCCAGGAATATTGGTGCCTATGGATTTGAGGCAGCTCCTCAAGGCTTCTGAGGATCTTAGATTAGACTTACTGGTAGTCAGGTGTCTAAACACTTTGATTGATTTAGCCCTTAATCATGGAGATAATGTTTGCCTGACACAATGTAGTGTCATACAAGGGTGTTCAAATGAACTCCAAGTCAGTTTAGGAACTAGAATCAAAACATCACGCTTAATGTGACACTCCTGTATCTCTTCCAGGTATGAGATTACACATAGTAATGTTAGCCTAGTAATTTTAGTAAGCTGTCCAAAGTGATCCTAAATCTACAGCAGATTCAGCCTTGAAGTTGTGAAATTTGGGGCATATGGAAAAGTTTCAACTGGCTCAGATGCAGCTTTCTGTGAATCAGAATCAATTCTGTACCACTGTAGGCAGATGCACCCCTGGGGAAGGATGTGGGAAATACCCTTTTGTAGTATGAAGAAACATCTTCGTGTCTGTGTAGGTTTGTTGTTTTAAACGGCAGCTGTTTGTTTGGTGGGTTGTAATGCTAGAAAAAAAGCTGGGTACGTAAATCACTGGGTAAAGAGCAAATGAGGTACTGAAATAATCGTGGGGGTCTTTGTGTCTTCAAGATCCAACTCCACACTAACTGTGGAGGAGTGTACATGTAAATACATGGCCCTAATTTATTAAAATCCTGTGCCTGCGAATTGGAAGAGGCTTCCATGTCCAATGGAGTTTCTGGGATTGTACCCTTGGTGGCCTCCAGCAGGACATGGGTTCAGACTCCGAGACATATACTAGTTCCTCCCAGCACCACATTTCTTGTACCATCTTGCTTTTCTCAAAGGTTGTTACGTTTTAGTTTGCTTGATGTTCTTCTACAATGTATGCCAGAGTAAGGACAGTGGTGTTTTTCCAAATGCTGAGATTAGTGGATTTCTTCCTTTTTTCAGGAATATCTGTTTCCCCAGCACTAGTTCCATTGTCCAATGTGCAATTTATACAATCTTTTCTACCGCAGAATTTTTCCAGGCAAGTACTAGATGACAGTAGACATCCTGTAAATTTTAGTTATAATACATTTCTTTCCTATGTTCTCTAATTTTTCATATTCAGAAAATAGTCTGATAGTCTAGTGCTAAAGAAATTAATAACTTGCACTTCTACTGTGCTGCCTCTGAGGCTATCTCAGAATCAATATCAAATCAGCACATATGACTTAATACTAGAAACAAAATACTGCATTTATACAAGTTTGAAAACTCAACAGTGAAAAAAAAAGAAAAAAAGGATAGGCAAGTTTGCTCCTAATGTAAGTGTTACAAATACGCAAAACATATTGGTTAACTAGTTAGTCTAGTTTGTGCACCTTAAAACCCATGGTGAAACTGTTGACATGGGAAAGAATCAAGTAACTTGCTGTTGGAGACCTATGTCAGGATATGGAATAAATTCCAGCCAACCCAACTGCTAGTTCTGTAGTTTAAATTAGGGGACATTTAGTTTAAATTAGGGGACATTTCCCTCGGATGTGCAATGAGCGCAAATAGACTTGGGTATTTGATGTCCAGGGCTATAGTTTAATCTGGATTTGAGTCTCCAGTCAATGTAACAGGCCAAGAGGTTTCACATCCAGCACTCCATTTGACCTATCTTTGATGGCAGCCAAAGGTGATGGTTGCAAAAGGACCTGCATGATAGAAATTCAAAGTGCTATTCACATTTCTCATGGATTAATATCTCCTTTACAGTTATGACAGGTGGTGTCCGTAGTCTTGACAGATGCATCAAAGATTTAATGATATGGAATTTACACCGTTGTAGTGTTCTGATGCACTGGCTAATGAGAAATCTCTGTTGGAGCCTGAAACTAAGTGTGTCTTTAACAGGCAAAACAACAAACAGAGAGCTTGAAAGGCAGACTGAAAGAAACATGTCCGCTCTCTTTTTTGGCTAATAAAAGCTCTGACTCACCAGCAAAACCGTTCTAATAAAGCACTGCACAGGAGCATCACATCTACACAGAAAGCCCTGAAAATTATCTCTCTTTATAACTAATCTCTTCTCTGGAGTAGTGGCATGTTAAATTTGGGGTAGTCCTTGAATATTTTGTACTGTGGAGAAGCTCACTCCAGACATTTTGAAATGCCAGTTTGGATCATTCTAGTGGAACTGCTTTGTTAGAACATGCCTAATGATGTGACCGTGAAAATGAAGCCTTCTTACATATATGAAAGTAAAAACCCAAAATCTGAGGACTAAGAAAATATTAGTTCTTTTAAAAAATCATTTATCTTTGACTTTATGCACAACTTGGAAAAAAATATTTCATCTATCAGTTTTCAAAAACATTTTGTTATCCTTAAAAATGTAAGTGCAGCATAGTAGTAAATAAAGAAATTGTCTCAATTCATGATCAAGCTGGTAACAAGCTGAGTGTACAATCCTGAATTTCTTGTGTTTGTATGTATGTTTGGCTTATAAGTACTCTGTTTTGGAATAAAACCAGAAAAAGTGGTTCCCAGAACAAAAGCTGAAAGCAGTCTATCCCATAAACACAGAAAAATGAACTGATGGCTTAGAATGTTTGGTCTCTGTTTATTTCATGAAGAAACTCTTAAACATAGAAGGTACACAGTTATGTCTGACCAAATTTACCCAACTGATTTCTCCGGAACATACACTTGTCATTAGATGAAACTATAAGGACGAAACACAAATAGCCAAGGCTTTGTATATACAACAAAAAAGAGTATTGTTTCAGATTTTTTCCTTATTTTTTAAGAAGGACAAGTGTATTATGGAACAAAACCAATATTTTCCACAGACTTTTTATGCCTTCTTCTTTGTATCTAGAAAATATTAATACTTACAGTCCTCTGGCTAGTCTGGTAGACCTTAACAGCATATAATAACCTTTGTATAGATTTTTAAATATGTTTGTATTTATACATATATATATACCAGTCTTTCAGAAATCTCATGCGCTGTAAGTCCTAAAGAAGCCTAAGGAATTAGCTGCAGAACCTGTTAAGTTTACATATAAGACTACTGATGTAGGTCTGCATCCAATAAAGTCTAGTGCTAAAGAAATTAATAACTCAGTAAGCTACCACCTGATACCAGCACTGCCTAACCTTTTTCTTTCATTTCAGTTCCCCCTGGAACTGTGCCATCAGTTCCATCTTATGCTGAACAGCTCTGCATCTAGCATAGTCTTGTTTTAGAAACTGGGGATTTCTGTAAGTCTTCACCCAGGAGGTATTTTCAGAGAAGGACAGATAAGCCCAAAACATTATTGCCTGATCAGTTACACTTTCAGTGCTTTCCACTGTGCAAGACCCACCTAACTTTCAGCACGTGTTTCAGCACTGTTTAGCGTGGCACCTGAATTCTCCTCTTGAAGCACACTCTTAAGTACACAAATATCTGCCCTGCACATCTGCCCAGAGGGACATTGTGCCCTCGTGCCATGGCCTGGTATTCCAGCTGATGTCCCAGCTATGGAAAGGCACATATTTTGGTGTGTAGGTGCATTTCCTCTGAGCCAGACTCTTACAGAAAAAAAAAAACCCTGCTCAAACTACAGCAAATTTGTAATGTAACGTGCTACAGATTCATTTTCCTCAAGAATAACGTTCCCCAGAGATTAAAGGTCCAGAAGATTCAGATAACATGATTGATACCCAAGCTAAAACCAATGCCATAACATGCCCAAAGCTGTGCCATGGTGCTACATAAGCTAAAACAGGCCTCCATATGAGGAAAGTCTCGGGTTACTGACGATGGGTTTCCTTGTCACTTATTCTTGCACAGTATAAACTTAAATTTTTGTATTTCCTGCGAGTTGCTACTGTGAGGAAACTTTCTGCTGATATGTAGAATTTTTAGGTGCTATTATAAGCTAGATGAAATGAAACTGTTGTTAATATGAAAGGCTTAAATACAAAAGCAGTATGGAGTGACCTAAAACTAGGCTAACTTCACTGTCTTCCCAAAAATTATATTCCAGTAAGGCCTGTCGTATGTCGGTTATCGGCGTGAAGAGGACAGTAAGAATTTAATATCTGCAAATTGTGGCATTAATGTTATAAAAGATGGTCACACTGCTTTAAGAAGACAGAGAAGAAAATCAATCTACTAAGATCCCATCTCTTCCACTGAAGAGAACAGTATCCAGGAAGAACCTGAAAGCTGACTAGCAAAAATGTAAAATTACAGATCTCTGAGATGACTACAGCAGAGGTGGACTTGCCAATATTAAACTAATGTGTCACAGGACTGTAAGCACATCTCTACTTTCCAAAGGGTGATTTACCACCTAGTTTAGTAACGGAGTAGATGGCTGGGAAATAGGCTGTGCTCAGTTATATATATATATATGCTCATTGTCTATCAGAAACGTGGTCATAACCTCAAATGGCATTATAGCTCTGATGATTATGCTTCCTGCCCTACCTTGCCTTTAGCATCAACACGACCAAGTCATATATCCAGATCACCTTATGCTGACTTAAAAAAAAAAAAAAAGGTCAGATGAAAAAACCAAAGGCTGATCCTGAACCAAAAAGCAAAAAGGAAAAGCAAAAAATAAAACCAGAGGAAAAAGCTAACAGACCTTTGGAGATAGTTTAATTAATAATGTTAAGATATTTTAAAAATAAAATTTTTAAAGCTTTTAAATTTTGAGGAAAGAAAATACGAAATCTAGTCATTGGCAAGAGTAGAAGCTGCAAAGAATACTTCACCTCTGCTAGTTAAGATTGGCCACAATTTTAGTCTAGGGTTAACATGGAAAAAATAGGGTAAATTTTAGAAATAATTGGCACAGAGTTTGATTGACAAATCTAGTTCACATGGTGGGTACCTTCATATTAAAGCTGCTTTATACTGAGTTAGACAACAAAAGAAGAGCTCTGCACTGAAGATGTATTTGCCCAGCATTGAACTCCGTATATTTAGGTGTACTGGGACTTCTTTGCAACTTTGCATCTGAGGCTTGGGTAAGAGTTATCCCTAGCAGTTTAATGTAAAATTAACTTGTTTTCTGTATTACGATTATTTTTTCTGACAGTTTTACTTGAATTTGACTTTGCTATCCACTTCAACAACAATAAAAATTGCAAGATTTCTCCTCTCTCCTGTGAACATTGCCTTATAGTCTTTTTCTCACAGGCCCACCTGTGTCCTGACCCCAAATTCCTCCTTTGTTCAGGAAAAACTGCAAATCTTTATGCTGGCTGGAGTTAACAGAATGTTTTCAACACGGTGACTCAACAGAAACTGCCTTATTCATACATATTTTATGCTCTGGATAGGAGGATAACACAACAAAGCAGCTCAGCTTCTATAAAAAGAGTTCGAGGACCTAATTTTCCTGTTTGTTAGTCCAGTTTTATGTCAATTCAATTTCAGTAGCATACAATGTGAATAACACCATGGTGAATCTGTCTCTGAGACTGTACCCCCTGTGTGCAGATACATTAGCTAGGGGCACTTCCAAATCTTTTCATCATCAGGATGCCCAAGACTGTAATACACAAGATTTGTAATATTTCCAATAGCTTACACACACAAGTAGAAAGAACAAAAAACTATAAAGCACTGATCGCACTGATGCACTACCTTAACTTTTTGAATATGTGATGTTTTGCCTCATGGTTATGTTTTCCACATGGTCTTAAACTATGTAAAAGAACTAAGCAGCCAGTAAAAACGGAGAACTAGATCTTTAATTAATTGGAATTATCTCTAATAGGCAAAGCAGATATTTTTCTTCCTTTTTTACCTGAAGAATAGCTTAAGGGTTTAGCGAAAAAATTAATAGGCTGTCTTTCATCCCAATTCAGATGGTAATGGGGCAGAAGAGGGTAGGTAACATGCTCAGCTTTGTAAGCAGAAGTAACATTCCCCTTTCTTTCAAGATATTAATACCGCTCTTCCATTTACAATTATTTTATAGTAAAAATACTTAGCATTATGCAAGCATTAGGAATATTAAATGTACACTATGATAAAAAATGAATTAGTAAGCAAGGCACCTCTGCCTGCAGGCAGGTACTGATAGGAATCAGTGGTTGGCTCCTACCTATACCTTTCAGCTGGCACCGATATAAGTGCTAGCCTAAATGTTTGTCTCCCGCTTCTGTTTTCCTTCATTCAACTTGCTTGTTTTCTTTATTGCATGGAAGTAAATGTGTATAGAAGTGGGATTTTTTTCCTGTTTAATTTGCAGTGTTTCACTTTTTGATTGTCTGTCAGGCAGAAGTGACTTAGAGAGCAAAGACTGAGTAGCAGTGAACTAGAGAAGACTAAGAAGCTGAAGTGAGTGAGGTTTAATTCTCTTTTGAAATGCATAAGGAGTACTGAAATTCTGATCTCATTTTTGTGAAAGATTGCAATAGTCACCAGAAATGGTACGTATATGGTAGAGCAATCAAGTGAAGCCAAAAAGTGACAACCTTCTTCCCTCGAGTGAATCAAGGATAACAACTAGAAATTATAACAAGTTTTTGATGCCAGTTGTGGAACTTCCAGACATCACCTGGAAAGAAAACCTGACACAGAAAAGCAGGCAAGAGTACAGAAGGAAGGCAAGCATAGCCTAAACTCGTTAAACTGAATTGGCTTGCAGTCTATCCATCAGCCAAACACTCAATCCTGAACCTGAATGAGGCAAAATTCTGTAGCCAAACATTTCACTGAAATGCCAAAACCAGCACTTAACTGAAATGTATATGCAGAAGTTTTTGTTTTTCTAGACACATTCCAGAGTTGCAGTCCAGCTGTTCTTAAGTATACTGGGTATATTGCCACAGAGAAGTGGTTATAAGGTAACATTTCTGAGGCAATCAGAAGAATAGTACCTTTATGAATTTTCAAATGTGAAATTTAAGATACAGCAATTTCTATCTGGTCTGGAAATGACAAGAAATGGAAATGCTTTCATCCATCAGGCTTAAATGCATGTAAAAATTATTTATTATATGCTTACCAACAGATAAATTATCCTGTGGTCAAACACATAATTTGTTTAATAGGTAAACCTTGCATCAGAGTGGAAATATATTTTGGACTGCATTTGGTCCTTGAATAGATTCAATTACGGAAAGGAAAAAACAAACAAACAAACAACAAAACCAGGTTTTGGAAAAGCAATCAATTACCTGTTCCGTGACAGAAAAAAATATTACCACAATGTTTAACATGATCTTGCATTAAGAAGCCTTTAATTGTAACACAGTGAAATAATTGCCATTAAACACCAGAGTTTATGTCACTATCTAAGCAATTCTGCCATAGCTTGTAGAAACACATGCGTTTGGGAAACACAGGGTCAAAAAAACCTCTCTGCCTGAATTCTCATTACAGCCCATTGCTCCCCCTTGCTGCTATTAGCCTTTCATAATGTAAAACATTTCTTCATTTCCAAGAGATAATACTTTCAGTGGAAAGGTAATTTTTGAAGTCTATTACTTGCATTCTTAGTGAAGAGTACAATGTAGCATTTTGTTCTAATATGCCATTGAAATTGTTTGAGTAGACACACCATGGAATCAAATACAAAATGTCAAAATGGTTTCCATTAACTATGCACATTTGCACTGCTTCAGTTAATGGGCATGTTTTTGTTCTTCTCCTTCATCTTTGCATCTATAAGATGAAATGATTCAGTTAATGTAACTGAAAAGTACATTGAAAAGGTAGAGCAAATTACAAAAGCATCAAACCACAATTCCACCCACGTACTTTATTTTATAATGAAGTTTAATAATGACTAAAATTGTCTTCAGATTTAAACATCAGTCATTTCTGCAATTGTGGTTAATGTGAAAAATCTCACCCACGGTTATGTTGTAGGAAAACATGGTAGAAATAGTACATTATATTTTATACTGAGATGTCATAATGAACTCTTAACTAGATATCATTGAAATATGTAGTATGTTAAAAGTAATTTGCCACTATGGGCAGGACTGAAACAGGGACTGTGTCCCCATCAGCATGATAACAGGTAAAGTTCTTTTTGTATTATAAAATCTCTATTGTGCTTCACCACCATTAAGGTGAGTCTTTGATACAAGGTATCATATAAAATACTGTTATAATATCTAAATTACTTGGTTTGTACTGATAGTGTCATAAAATACAGAGTGTTTTATGAGAGTGAACATCAATGAGAATATTATTTTCTTGGAAGGATACAGAATGGATTCATCTTCACTTTGAACACGCAAGTCTCTTACAGCAATACGGTACTTTTTGAATGGTTGCCTTTGCTACCCTTCCCTTGTGAGACCGTGATAAGCCAAATCCTCAGTGGGTCATATTTAGGGGCAGGATCCCAAGGAAGCTCACTGGGCTGTGTCTTGCACCCGGGCAAGGGTGTCAGCAACACGAACTGGCTCCGTGATTACACAGGTTCCTACTGCAAAGAGCAAAACAGGGGAGGAGAAATGTTCTCACGCAGCTCTGCCTGGTTCAGAGAGGGCAAAACATTGTCCTTCTCTGGCTGAATGAATTTTTAGACGTTGAAATTTAATTTGGGTCAAAGTTGGATTAACTGCCATGGAAACTGTATTTAAGCCACTCTCAAAGGAAAATAAAAAAAAAAAAAAAAAAGAAAAGAAAAAAAAGAAACCCTATGTTCTACGTATTCAGGTTCTGTTAGTGCCTGAATGAATGAGCTCTCCCGATAATTAAATTTAAAACCAGCACCTCTCTCTAAGGACAAGGAGAGGTGGCCCAGGCGCAGGGTCAGACAGGAGGGACAAGGCCAATGCTGCCACGTCTTCTTCCTCACCCCTTCCTCACCCTCTGTCCAGTTAAATCCCAAATTTTTTGTGGGTTTTTTTTTTGTTTTTTTCCTCGAGATTCGGTTTTCTGGCAGTGGTCACCAGATGGCAGCATTATATCATCAACCCCTTTCCCCCACGGACCACTTAAGTCACAGAGCAAAAAAAATGGGTTCAAGTGGCCCACGGCTGGTACCACTGAGCAGTGGGTGAGGCTGCCCCCACATCACGGGGCATCTGCCTTGCTGTGACAGGGTTCAGAAGGAGCATGCTGGTGTGTTGTTCTATTCTCCTAAGGTAAGAAAATCTTGAAAGAGATGTTACATGGCCTAGCCTGCAGTTCCAAAACTCAAGAATTTCCACTGAAGGTGCTTCTTACCTACAGTGAAGGCTGTTTCTCTGGGGAAGGAAAAAAACTATAAAAAACTGTGTGTTTCTGGTTTTATATATATAAATTCAGATACAGTTAGTCTCACAGCTGAGCTAGAGAAGAGTCATGTTTTTCCAAGGCTGAGCAATTGCCACTTCCACTAAATTTGAAGGGCAATGTGCTGCTAAATATCAGAAAAAGACTAAATAATTTATTCTAGCTTGATTTATTTACAGTATATATTACTCCTGCAGAACATAACTTTCTGTAGACCCCTGTACACCTGAATTGTGCATGACCTAAGGAACCACACAGTTGATTATCTTGCCAGCTGTCTGCTCAGACCCCAGTCCCAATGCTCTTCAGGTCCAAATTTCTCATAATGGACTTTTTTCTTTTCCAGTAGGCTGTATGGTTAACTTCCTCAATAAATTAAAATGTACATAGTTTAGCTGTCCATAAACACTGAATGAGTCACACACAGTGTCTGGGATGATGCCACAGTATCCTCTGGGGCCATGTTGGAGCTCAAAATATGTGCTCTCCACTGTCAGATACATGGCCACAACCTGCAGTTTGTGGTCCCTCCCTTTCTACCTCTGTTTCAGTGCAGCTGCAAGTCTGTAAGCAGAAATAACACCAAGGTTCTTTCTATATATGACAAATACACATGAGATTTAAAATCCCCTGTTCATTCACTCGAATGTCAGTTTTAATGGAAACATCTAGGACTGCAAAAGCAAGGTAAAAAGGCAAGCAGTCAGGTGGTCTGCAAGCCTCTTTATGTAATTCCTGCAACACCATCACTATGCAGATAGAAGAAGATCATCTACTACCAGTGATACTGGACCATAGCATGGTATCATCAATATTGATTTTGATGCTTCCTTTTTGGAGGTTTGTGTCTTTAGACAATGATCAAAAAATTACAAGATCACCATTTCCCACACACCATGTGTTATATGCTTCCTAGACCTGGTGGGCATAACCTGCAAGGATGGATAGGCATTACCTAAATTATCTGCAATGCTTTGGCACATGAATCCTTTTCTCACACGTAATCCATTAAAATATCGTTTTCCCCTTTGCACAGAGGAATGTGGCACGGCAGAAAGCACCATGCTCTCTAATAATCTATATTAATAATATGGATTAATTCTCCAAAATATGGACTGGTTCTGTTAAATCACACCTGCAGGTTTTTGCGTGCCCACAGGCACAGCAAATAAGATGCTGGTAGTTCCTCAGTTTTCACCGTATCCTGGAAAAATTCCTTGCCACTGCAGCCTCTGGGTCACAGCTGTTGTACTCAGGTCATTGATTCTGTATACTTCTGTAATAACTGAAGATACTCTATTCAGGGCTCAGCACCACATGATGAAAACTGGCCTGGGTTGCAATCAGCTCCTCCTACTCCCTGTGTC
Source organism: Pampusana beccarii (assembly GCA_013399365.1). Classification (NCBI taxonomy): domain Eukaryota; kingdom Metazoa; phylum Chordata; class Aves; order Columbiformes; family Columbidae; genus Pampusana; species Pampusana beccarii. The sequence goes on along the minus strand of VWYH01001699.1, from coordinate 549,727 downwards.
AGTCAGAAAAGTGTTATTCCATAAAATGAAGTGAAGCAATTTCTTTTTCTAAGAAGTTCAAAGTTCAAGAGGGAAAATTCAAATGAAGAGCTCCTTATCACCATCTCCTCACTAGATGCAGAATACTGCTAGGTACAGGTGAGAGAAGAAATAATCATGAATGAAAGCTCACTCCTTTGGGAGGAATGATACATCAGGTGCCAGTAACTGAAACACAGGGTAGACCAAGATTCAGATATGCCATACCTTCTACGTTAAAAAAACAAACAAACAAACAAAAACAACACCAAAAAACCCACCACCACCATCTTGTGTCACCTTTTTTACAGATATGTTTTGAGCAAAGTCTAATCTGTCAGATACTACTAATAAGACACTTTGACATTTGCCTGTATCTAGCTCGGCATGACACTATAGCTGATACCATCACATTAAAAGTATGGTAGCATTGATTGCCATTACTGCCCCTGGGCCAAACTGTTTATTATTTACTTATTGAGAAGATCTGTACAGAACAAGAAACTTGTCTTTGCCCAAGGAGCTTGATATATGTTCCACTGGAAAAGCAAGTAGTAGATCTAGGTATTATTAAAACGTATTCACTGCTACAACATGAAACAATTAATAAGAGCTGGATTCAGGCTAAAGGTACTACTGGCTTATTCTTTTAATGCAGTGAAGGTTAGGAGCCTTTGTGGGTTTTTCCTGGTATACTTATAGGAGCTTTACCTTCTTGTCTTCAAAGTAGAATAAGAAAGACACAGAAAAAGAAAGACAAGTATAGTGGGATTTCTCTCCTTGATGCAGACCAACAGCTGAAGCTGAGAGAAACTTATGCCAGTGCACGTTTCCATTGGAATTGGCTGATTTGTTTTAATAGGTGAATGACAGCTCTGCTAGATAGCACAGGAGATGAAGGTTTTGAAGAGGGACATGAGCAGAAACAATCTAATATTTTCATCCATAAGGCTAAGAAGGAATACCTTTATTAGTAATCAGCATGAAAACAAGTGCACAAAAGGGAGAGTAAAAATGTGTAGATATAGCTAAATGTGAAGATGGAGACCGGGAAAAGCAGAGAAACTGGAAGCACATGGACATAGCAGTGCAGCAGTGGAGAAAAGTGATACTTTCTGCAGTGCATGAGAGGCAGTGGGAAGACTTGAAGAGGAGAGTAGCTTCGTTATGGAGGGTGGACGAACCAGAAAAAAAAATAAAAATCCTTCTTGTCTTTTCTTAAATCTATTTGTCTAGGTAAAGTTTTTGTGCCTTTAGCTGTGCTATCACATAGTCTGTGGAACCTCTGTCATCCCATATGCTTACAGAAGATCCATGGAGCTTTTTTATGTTTTTGGAAGCTCTTTGCTTTTTGCAGTGGTTTGTAAATGTATCTCAGCATAAGCAAGGATCCTTTTGTATGTAAGGGTAGCATGTTGCAAACTGCGCACAAAGTTCTCATCTAACACACCATACATGCAGGCATAATCATCCTTTTGAGCCTAGACAGACTTTACACTCATGGGTGCTTCTTAGACTTCAAAGATTGGGCATGGAAACCAGTCACAGTGCAAAAAGAGATCTATTTTAAACATATGTCAATCAATACCATTTGCTGTTTGGATGGTACATGGATTTTCATGTTATTTCTTGGCTGTTAAAGTTGGTGCCAGAGTGAAGGCATTTGTTTTTCTAACACAATGTTCTATATGCGTGAAAGAGGACTTCAAAAGTAGAACAAAGCTCCTTTTGTCAGAACAAAATCATAACTTTGCTGAGGACATAGCTGAGGATGACAGATATCAGTGGTACCATTGTTACTCCTCTATATCAAATGAAAATCAAATTTTGAGAGTTGAAAGACATCTGCAAAGGTAAGGTTTTTTTCTGGGTTTTTCCCTGACCCTTTTAGTGAAAGTGAAGAGTGCACACACACACACAAAACAACCAACCAACCAACCAACCAACCAAACAAACAAACCAAACAAACAAACAAAAAAACACAACAAAAAACACCACAGTGTGGAAAGTTAATCTTCATTTTTATTTAGACGGTTAGGTGAAATACCCAACATCTGGTGACACCCAACACGCTAAGCAAACGTTTTTCTTCTATGTTGTTGTGCTGGTGATTGTCAAAATAATATTCGAATAGTAAAAAATGTGACAGGCTGTGTAATATGCCAAATGAATGTTAAAGAAAGAATAAGTCAGGAAATAGTGCTCCAGTCTTTTCTAAAGCAACCTAATTACATTGCCATAATATTCCATAGGACATTTAGAAGAAGTGTAAATCTAAAGGATGCTGATACTTTGTTTTCCTTTCTCCTTTTTTGCTTTTCCTGAACTCTCCAAAACATGTGTATTACTCTCTGCAATTTGCCTTTACTTCTCATGTCTCTGGGGCAACCATCCTATCAGACTAGTTTTCCTCATGATTAGCAAGGAAAGTTTTTTTCTCAAGTTACTTTAAAGTGCCACTAATGATACATTAGAGAAAGATTCTTCCTAAGTAAGAAATATGACTTGAGATCATAAGAGATGTCATTGTCAAACAGCTACAGCTGCATTCATATCCACTCCTGGGCAGACATGGGAGGTGTTTAATGAAGAATATCTACTAAGAGTACCCCTACACCAACTTCTAAAGACCAGGAAAAAAGATATAGAGAGCAGGACAGCTGACTTCAAGCCTGGATGGTTAAAGAGGTTTTTTTGAGGCTTTGGTGGTGGTGGTTTGGGGGTTTTTGTGGTTGGTTTGGTTGCTTGGTTGGTTTGTGTCTGTAAATGAATATTGAAATAGTCATTATGTTTCTTGCTGTACTGCTGTTAGCCATCCAATGCATGAATCTGGCTGAACATAATCATAGAGAGAAATCCTTGAGGTAATGGGTCAGGAGGGGGGACAAAAAACAAATTACACCAGTGTAGCACAGTCAAAGAGAAACGTAAATGGGCAACCTTCTTACAATACAGATTTTGTGAAGCTGTGGAAATACTCCTATTATTTATGATTTCCTGAAGAATGGACACCTATTTATAAACGAATGGCTCTGTAATAACTCTGTGACACCTTCATAAATCTCACCAATGCAGAGCAGTGTGTGACACATCTGATGAGAAATGTGTTTACTCCTTTTGGATTAAAAATAGAAAAACACAACAGAACAAGTTCATTGGCAGGTTCAGGTGGCCACTTAGTATATAATAGAATCAGGAAATGAAAGTGCCCTGTGGCACGGAGAGAAACACCACCAGCAAACCTTTTTAGAGGACATGAGCAAGCATGCTACTGTGGCTTGGAGGTTTTTTTATTTTCAGCATTTAAATACCAGCAACTGTACCTCTTTGTAATCAACTAAATATTTATTCCATTTTTCTGCTTGTTATTTCTTCATTAACAAGGTTTTCCCTGCTGCACAGGGGAATATGTAACTTTGCAAATGTCAGAAGCACTCAATTTGGATCAGCTGGAGGAAGTGATAACAAGACTCATAATCAAGTGGAAGTACAATAGTGGCACATTTCAAGCCACGAAATAATAGACTCAGAAGACTCTTTCTCCTGGGATAATGCCACCATTTGTTTTTATTTGTTTTTATTCACCATCTCAATGGAATTATGCATTTTTCTCTTAGTGACCTATTCAGAGGCAGTAATTTAATTTATATTACAACACTAATTGTTGTTTTATAAAATAAATGTCGTATTTTTAATAAAGACAAACTCAAGCTGATATAAGGAGGGTTTAAAAAGCTTTGGATTAAGTTCTGAGGATCTCACACTTCTTACACGTCTGTGTTCTAGTGGAGGGAGTTTTAACACTATAGTGAGAAGTATTGAGCACCCTGTTTGACAAGAACACTGCTGAAATTCATTCTGGCAGCAAGGAAGGATCACACAACCAAGCTAAACAGAGCTTTTATGAAAATTGGACTTTTAAATTTGAAATGACATAATTTTTACCTTACTCTATAATCTATAAAAGTGTTGCAACTGCATGATTTCATAAGAATATCTAGAATATTTTCCTTTTGTCTGCTGAATCTCTGGATTTCTAGTCTGTGGCAACAATAAAATGTCATTAGATTAATTTCATTGATAGTGCTTACCGTTCTATCTAGATCCTTTTTCAGTGCAATGACAGGTTAATATTAAAGTCTCATCCCATTATTTTTCAAAGAGATTAGCTGTAGAATATTGTCTCAAAATTACAACTCAGAGGTCTTTCTCCATTTCCTGTTTGCTAATCAGTTTGTGGCTTCTGAGTCATTCTTTCATTTCCAAACTGAAATGAATTAGATGTGTCCTATTGTTCTTTCTCAAAGGGAAAAAAAAAATGTACATCGAATTTATTAAACATGATGTTCTTTATCCAGTAGGCCATTTTACAGGGCTCTCTAGCTTTCAGCATGATTATTCATGTGATTGAAGTCTGTAAGACTGGGTCTCTCTTTGGCTGGTGTATATTTTTATTCTCTTTGACCAAGGAGATGCTCTAACATAATTTTCAGATAAAAACCTTTCTTATGGGATAAATCAATCTCCTCAGCTTTAGGTACTTACTGTATCCCATGCAGTTGACCAGATTTCCTACAGTCTGACAGAAAGACAGGAGCAGGCTCCTTTGGGCAGCAATTTGGCACAGCAAGATCACGTTCAGATTCAGTAACCCTTCAAGAGGAAGACTTTCCTTTCTCCCAGTTTAGTAGCTGTTTAGGCACCTGAGTGATGGGGAAAAAAACTCCCTTCATTTCAGTATATCACTAGATACCGAATCCTCAACTAATGTAAATTGACATTTTTTTCCTTGAGGGCATTGATGCCAAGCTGATTTAAACCAGTGAAGAGCTGGCCTTACAAACTTTCGCTGTGCACCCACACCTCCATGTGCCTGAGCTTTCCAACCTTCATTTCCCTTCTAGATAAAGGGTATTCATGGATGTCCTGTCATATGGGGTTATCGAGCTGAAGGAAAAATGGTTTAATTGTCTGGAATTGGGCCATGTAGGGCAAAATATCTGTCTGTAGATATCCGAACAGATGAGTCTTAGACATCTAGCTATGTCTAAATCTCTTCTCCTGTGCCACACTGGAACAGGAACATTCCCAAACCAGATAGGGAGAAGACCTATGCTTTTTAACACATGCCTCTCTCAGTTGCCTGGTCCTGAGATCGTTCTTTCACAGTCAGGGATGCACATCCTAATCTGCACTGAGCTTCCCTTGTCCCTCCCCATGCCAGGGTAATCACGGAGACCAGTGATTTAGTAGGATTTGAAAAGGATCATGCATTTATACTGGCAGTAAGTGAGCTTTAAATTCAGTTAAACAGGATTTGTTTTAAGTTAGAAAGCGATATAAACCTTACTGCTGCTGAGATCAGCAAATTTGTAGATGCTGGAGCTAGAAAGAGTTGTTTTCCTTTGGACAGGGACCCTGCACCGCTGCCATGTGGGGAGCTCTGTGCCTTCCTGCTGCTGCTGGTATCTGCTGAAGACAATACCAGCAGCTCAAGGAAGGGACTTGGCTCAGATTTTGCCTCAAATAAAGACAAAGAGCACGTCACATCAGATTTGGGCAGTAACCAGTGTGACTCAGAAGACCCAAGTATCCTGGGACCAAACCTCTGCGCCCACCACAGCTGAAGCACTTCGCTACAAAAAAATTTAAAGGAAAATTGCACATACCGGTTCCTGACCTGAAAGTAGTTCCTTCTGATTGCTTCCCTGAGTCTACCTACAGATTACTTTGTTAACATTAACCTGAATGTATGATCTGCAGCGTGGATAGGTGATGAAGGTAATATTTCACGCTCTGAACATTTATCTTCCAGATGTTTGTGATACAAAATAGCTAGCAACCACATAAAAGGTGGCTAGAGAAAGGATAAATTACAGTTATTAATTTTAAAAAAAAGAACCCTATGCACGAGACATAGAAATTCATTTTCACTGCCCTTCCATCAAGTTCATTAACAGTCTCCTAAAGGGATAAGCCAATTTATTCCAGGACTCTCGTATGAAGGACAGAAGAATATGGATTTTTATTTTTTTCTTCTCTGCTGCCTGAGAAACTTTAGAAGTGTTAAGAAGTTGAGTTCTTTCAGATCAGCGTGACAGCAGTAAAGCAGTAAAGGCAGCAGATGTCCACTTTTCTCATTACACCTTGGAACTGAAGGATTTTTCTTAATCTCTTCTAACCTCCTCTTGAAACTTTGGGCCTGAGTCTGCTAAGATGTCATAGAAGGAATCCAATTTCTTGTGGAGAACGGTGAATTATAAGCAGATTTTGTGGTTTCTGCTCTGGGCTATTGTGATTGTTTTAGTACCTGTTGTTCAAAAAAAAAAAAATACAAACAATGTTATGCAGACTTTACCTGTTGAAACAGAGTGTGTGCTCTTGCTCCCCAAGAGACTGGAAATGTAACTATAGTCTACAAATACTAAAAATCCCCAGGCAACATTATTCTCACCACTTTGGTATAATAGAAAGTAAATTATTTTTAAGATAAGTGGCCTGGATGTAGAGACTTGCTTTTATCATTTTTTCTGTATGGTGTGATGGCATGGTCACACTCTACTAAATATAGACCTTATGTGAAGGGGAAAACCAATCTTTCTGTTTTCACTGATCTGCAATAGCCCATTCGCCATCAAACTCTATTTCCTTTGAATGTGATGATATTATTATGCAGAAATCTAGCACTGGCTAAACCATAAAATGTGAATGCTTCTAAAATTACATTAGAATATGTTTTTTTTTCAATTTATATAAAAATGTTACAGTAAAAGAGTGGGATGGTTACATATAAAATTTCTAACAAACAATGCTGATGTAAACCTCATGGTCTATATTACACGCACACAAATAATATATTCAAAAATATGCTCTCAAAGCAAGCCCTCTGTAGTTAGGAAATGTCAGAATTAAGGTTGCCATTGTACGGTTGTGTGCACATTTTTCTATTCTTGTCTTTAATAATATAATTAGAAAATAATTCCTCACACATGACCTACCTCATTCAGCATGCAAAATGGTCTTAAGAATAATCTAATCAATATTCTGTTTTCTCCTTATTGTTCAGTCTGCACCCTCAGGCCATATTTGTTGCTAAAATGTAGACTTAAGCACAGAAAAATTAATTCTTCTTTTCAATGTCACACATCACTTCCATAACAGAGAAACATAAATATTAATTAATTAAATTATTTCCACATCTTTGTGAGCTGAGTAGCAGTGTGAATATTATTTTATAGACAAAGTGCCTGAACATATATGTGAAAACAAATATTTCCACTGATTAGCAGGCAGAATTTGAGACAGAGCACTTGACGTCATACAGCTGCTTACATAATCCTACTGACTTTAGCTGAAGTTGCAAGTTCCTAGTGCTTTTTCTGAATCAGATCCCCACTACTGCATTAAAAATTTGTCATGAGCTGTAAAAACTCTGATTTGATGTGACTTCTTCTCATTATATAGCCATATGTCCTCTGGTTGGGAACCTAAATTTGCCCAAAAGGTCTAGATTTAAGTCCCTCTTTAAGAAAGAGATTTGAGCCTAGAAACAGGGAGCAGGATATGGAGACCTTGCTGCCCTCCTACATCTAACCTAACCATTTAGGTTGACTGCAATTATGCTACTGTTGATATGCAGTTCAAAGGCAAGAGGAGGTTTGTAGATAGTCTGACTGCCTGGAGCATGAACACATGAGTCAAGGAACTGTAGGAAATTCTTCTCCAGTCTGTTCTTCGACTTGTACTGAGAAACAGAGGGGACTGCAGGAGATTAAAAGGGCAAAATGGTCTGTAACAGATGTCACAATACTTATTTTAAAATATTTTTTTAATTAAAGTTGGACAGTGAACTTTAATTTTCCAGTTCCTTCATTTCTGAACGTTGGATGTAAATGTTGGATGTAGATGTTGCCAGAAGAAGTAACACCCAAGGTGAGCCTAGCCTCATATCTCCATTGGGCAGGGTGTGTAGAGAAGGAGCCGACCTCCAGCATTGTTGACTTACTTCTTGTTCTAGAGGTTACAGCTCATCATGTGTACCAGTCAACAGCAGATCTAGTCTGCACTAATTTATCTGATCCCTTTCTAAAATACTTCAGAATAGTGTATCTTCTGTGACTTTCGAAGTCTACTCTGACAATTTCATTTGGTGGCGTGTCGTGGAGAGTGATGAACTTCACATGCAAGAGAGAAGCAGGAATATGTTTATTGATATAAAACACTGATTTAACGAAGTTTGATAGTATAGTAAATGCAATGGTGGTTGAACAAGAGCCGGTGGCAAGGTACACTTGACTGTTTACTTCATAGAGGACAGGGTCAGATAACAGGGTCAGGGACACCCTCCTGTTGAGTCATGAGGTTCAGGAAGGACACCTTTGCATTCTAAACTCCTTCTTAGAGAGGAGTCTAAGTCAACAGTTTATGTCTAAAGGATTGTATATGCAAAATCAGTCCCTTATATCATTTCACTAAGATCACAAAGTTTCAGTGCACTTCTTCGCAATTCACTTAGAATATCTGACATGATAAGGATTCTCTCAACCTCAAGGAGTAACCTTGAAAGGCATCAGTACTCAAGGGGAGATCCTGGTGTGCAGCCTGATGCCATGCAGGAGACTTCAATGGGCTCTGGACTGCCCACTATTTATGGAGTAAGATGATTGACTTATAATCATATTTGCATGCCAGCAAGGTGTCTGGGTCACTGTGCCAGACAGCTATTGGCTGCTTTGTTGCCACCCATCTCCCCAAAGTCCGACCTGAGCTTGAAGCAGCCATCGCCACCACCACTGGTGGTCATTGCTTAAGCGTCAGGAAGGAGTAGCACATAGCCACATGAAATTACTGGCACTGTGAGAAGAGTTGCTTGCTATTGATCTTCTCCGTTCTACAAATCTCTTTTGTGTTGTCGTCTTTTTTCCCAAATTCAGATTTTTTTTAATTTGCTCTGTAGTTGCGTGAAAGACAATCCACATCTCTGTTTATTTTTGTTGTCTTTGTCCAGATCCTTGGTAATTCTACTATACCTTTTTCTTTTGTTATGGCATGCTCAGGACCACAAGCTTAATTTCTTAAATTTAGAATATTGAAATTTTGAAATATTAATAGACAATTAATGTACACTGGGACATGATTATGCATTCTGTTAGGCTCCTAATTATTTTCCTAATTATTCTTCACATTCTGGTTACATCCATAGACACTGCTGAACTCTAAGCTGTTGTTCTGAAGAATAATTTGCAGTAGTTTCAAGATCTCTTTCCTGATTGGTTATAATTAAACTGATGGCCATCACATATTAATATTTGCAGGTTATTTCTTTTCCTGGGCTTTATATTCCACTTACTAACACTTAATTTCATATACTTTTTATCATGTACTTATAAATGTGGGTTCCTTGAGAACTTCTCACAATCAGCTTTAGATTATCCCAAATAATTCTGTATCATTTTCAGATTTTCTCTCCTTATCATTTGAGTGATATCCATTTATGAATATGTCAAATGGCAGATTTTTTATATGTTGAATATGTCTGAGCTCCATTCTTTCTGAAAACCAACTACCCACTCCTACCATCTGTTTCTTTAACCAATTGTTAATCTACCACAGGACTTTCTCTTTCATCCCGTGACAGCTTAGTGTCTTCCAGACATTTTGCAATAAGACCTTCTCTAAAGTTTACGGGTATTTTTAATGTATGTACATTACATCACCTGAGCCATATGCTCGGTGGGTCCTCTAAAAATGTCTGACTTATACATGGGCCATGACTTCTCTATGCAAAGGCTACATTGGTTTTTCCCTAGTATATCATATTTTTCTGGTTTTATTACTCAGTCTGTTCTTACAGAATGGAATCTTCCTACAAATTTGCACTTATGCAAATATAATTTATCGGTTTGTAATTATCTGAGTTAATCTATAATGTCTTATAAAATTTCTATTCTTCAGGTAACACAACTCATTTAAATGACAGGTTATTATTCACAGTTAATATTAGTAGTTCAGCCGTTGCTTGTTTCACTTGCTTAAGAATTCCTGAGGGAATAATCCTATGGGCTTATCCTCCAGAAAAGAATAGCTCTGGAGTATGAATCTCTCTGACTCCTTCTGGAATAAATGTTGACACAAATAATTTTGATTTTTTTTTTCTCTGATAGCAGCACCTTAGTGAATGCTTCTTTTACAACTTCATGAACTATTGGACCTATATATTTTCTTGAAGGCTTTTTGTTCCCATTTTAGGAGAAAAAAATATTTTGGTTTTGTTATCTTATTAGCTTTCCTCCTGTGTGTTTTTATGTGTGAACTCTTGGGCTTTTTAAAAAAAGAAGAAACTGGAGGAAATTCTGTCCTGTGACAACAGACGACAGAGCTGGAAAAGAACTTCAGAGATTTTAGCTGAGAGTAGATAGCAGCAACACGGTTCTTGCAGGTCAGCTATGGAGCCTTGAGATAAGAGATTGCCACTGCAGCAGCAGAACAATAGTAAGACTCAAGACACTTGTGTTCACCCAGCAGTGTACATATTGGGCAAAGACTCTTTCCCATTCCTCCTTTCTTTGAGCTTGTCTTTGACCTTGAACTTTGATCCTTATGTCAGCTCATTTGAACTATTTTGGTTGGCTTTTCTCCAATAAATGCAACCTGAAGTCAACATTCAATATGTAAAATATCATCCCAGACAAGCTGGCAAATTTAGAAGTCACTGAAAACAGATCTTTATAATGGAAAGTGCGAAACTGGCATAATTAGAGACAACACTACCAGTTCTGCCTAAAATTGCTAGTGTTAAAGGAACCCATTTCTAGCTACAAGCTTTCAGAAGCATTAATAAGGGAGCACCACAGGATGACAATGGTACTGTGGAGTTTCAGCTTCTAAACTGTAACCGAATCTAAATACAAATTATTTCATCCAAGCAAAAAACATGTCAGAATTCAACGCCTTTGCACCATCACTCCACATGCCTTTTCTAAAAAAGTTGTTCTGCTACAAAAGGCTCACAAAATTTCCTTTCTACCGTTCTCTTTCTCCCTCTTGCTGAGATTTACAGGAGCTTCACACTGGAAATCACTCCCCAACTACTTATTCATACGAATGCTGTGCTGTATGCTATGAACCCTTGCCAGGGACCTCTGGGAAAGGATTGGTGCTTTCAGAGTCCTAACTTTCAGGGAGGTCCTCTGCAAAACTGCGAAACTAATCTGAATCTTACACTTAGTTCAGGTTTCATTCTCTGACCTTGCGCTGCAGATCCTATGAATAGAACATTGTCCTCTCTGTGCAGTCTCAGTAACTGGACATTTTCTGGGTCTGTGGATTTGTACAATGAGATATCTACTCCAATCTGTGTGCATAATGCTCCAATGCCTGCCAGGAATGGCTGCAATATTGACGCCTTTCAATGTAGATCACATCATTCACAGAGCAGAGTTCAATAAAATGATACTGTAGTTAACAAGTTTTATAACACAAAGTTACTTTAAAACATGGAACTAATCAGGAGGAGGCTTGTTTATGCATGTCACAGTTACATTGAATTGTCAATAAATAAACGAAGATTTGCTTCGCATATTGTCATGTATATCAAGTAAGTCATTAATCTAAACTAATGAAGCTTAAGATATATGACAGGCAGTTTCTATGGAGGTCTTTCTTAATGATATGTTTGCTTTTCACTCTAACACCAAGAGAGCCCATTATCTAGAAAGTAGCACATTATAGGCAGAAAGCCTTGAATCCATTGCTTCTCTCTTTGTTCCTGGCTCACAATAAGTAGTGCTTACACTCACATTTTCATACAGCTCTCCTAGATGAAAAGCATTACTCAGAAATTAATAAAAAAAATCCAGAAAAGAATTGCAACAGGAAAATAGTGTGTCCATTGTTTGATCTTCGGTCAGTTAGTTATTTTCTTAGATAGCTAGTTAGTTAAGGATTTTAGATCTGGCCTGGAAGCCAAAAATGAAGGCTGGATTCAAACAGTTTCATATGCATGTCCATTTTAGATTTATGAGAGTATCAATTTTACAAAGCTTTAAGTAATTGCTTGCTGTTGACATGAACCTACCTTTGTTATGAGGCAGCACAGAATAAGCCCATTAAAATGCTTCAGAAAGAAAACAAACTCATCTGCTTTCCTGTAAATGTTCAAGAATAAGACTACTGTCTTCTCTCCATGGATTTGCCAGTTTGCTCTTACAGAACACAAAAAATGAAATGGTAATTTGTTTTTCATTTTTTTCTGAAAATGGTCAGAATTAATACAGGAAGATCAACTATTAGCAGATCAGCTTTGTTTCCTACTATACAAAGCGCTCAGACATAAACATCTAGTGCCAGTTTGGATGCCCCAGATTACGAGACAACCACCCAGGACAAGCAGCTGCAACATCACTGTGAAGAGAGACCTGTACTTGCGCAGCGCCTGGAGACCAGATCACATCTAGAGCTTTTCAGATGGCTTTAGACAACCTAAATCAATCACAGGATGCTTTCCACATTCCTGTGTTTGAAGGAAGGTGTTTCCAGAGGTAGATACTAAATCTTGATTGGTAGGGAGCAAAATCTCCCTTCAAAATCTTCGTATTTCTCTTGGTAGTCTGTATCAGAAATTATTTACCTCACTGTTAAAAAGGATTGCCCTGTCTCTAATTTCACTTTAACTCTTAACTCCTAGACATCATATTTGGTATTGCTTTGCTAGAATAAAGACCCCGATTGTCTCTCTTTTTCCCTGAAAGTGCTGAAATGCTTGAGTGTCTACCACTCACATCACTCTGGGGCCACTGAATATTGTTTCATGCAAAAGAAAATCTTGTTAAGTGTTGGAGACGATGCTCTTTTCACATAAAACATAACTTTGCACTGATATTACAATTTCCATAGATCCAGGTTACACAAAGGTGGTGTGACCATTTGGAGAATACATATGTGTAAGTGTATATATCCCATTCCTATGTTGTGAGTTCTTTTCTATCACAAACTTTCATTATGGCTTTGCATCTCCTTTTTATAACAAGAATGTGACACCTTCTAGAGTCGCTGTTCCTGGTGAACTCTGAAGTGACTATGCACAGCTGATCATTGTTGACTTCGGATAGGTCTGTACTCAGATAACAACAGAAGACTGAAGTATGAAATTCCTTGGTGAAATTTTATCAGAGCATTAAAAAAAAATAATAACTACAATGCACAGCTCTCAAATGTAAACTTTCAAAATCAGTGGAAACCAATAAACTACCACATGCAAGAAGCTGAGAAGCTGATCAGGCTAGAAAGACTGAGAAGCAAAATGGCAAATATGACTCAGATCAAAACCAAGACTTCAGTGAGTGACAATATTCTGCATTAATGACTGTGTTTGGGAGTTTGATGTCTTTCTATCTGTGTAACTTTCCTGTTCTTGTTCTAATGTATACTTTGTGTGTGTGCATAAGCGTGCGTGTGTACATATAAGAAGTTGCTTCACTGAGCTTAGCTCCTTGCTTTGTTGACACAATTGAGGTTACCAGAAAAATTAGTTCCCACAGCCAAGTGAATGCAGAAGGTATTGGCAAGAGACAGGCTGAGATCTGGTCTGATACCTAGGACAATTCTTTCAATATCTACACAGCTGGACTACGGACCTTTTAAAATGCCTCCAAATAGTATCAGGCATGGCATCAATATCTGAGATAACCATAATTTAAGAGTCATTAGACAGACAAAGGAGACTTAGATGATCACGGACGTAGTGTTTTGAATTCATCATAAAATACTCTTGTCACCATGAAGGCCAGGAGGAAACAGGCTAGATGAAACAATAAAAGAGAAAACTTAAGTGAAAAAATTATAATAACGTGTTTGACTCCTAGCTTTCAAAAGAGGATACCTAATGATCTCATGTGATTTGGAAACTTCCAGGAGAGCACAACCAACAAGAAATTAGTTGTTTAGAGCCTGTTTTATGTCTATAAAATCGTACCTCTGAACAGTTGTTGATAGTACCAAACTATTCCCCTGACATCAGTTGCATTCTGATTTAAGGTGTCAATACATGCCTCTTAGGATGTCAAAACCTGGAAGAAAATATCTTCCATATTAGTTGAAGTTTCAAACAGATCTTCTGATGGAACATGCAGGTTTTACTAATTAATATGTTCCATGGGGATTTTTCAATTAGAAATTAGAATTATTTCAGATTGCTTTGACAGATTGAAATATTTCATTGAACTGAGGAACCTTAAATATTTTGCTTGAAACACTTCTTAAAATTGGTTGGACTTCTTCGGAATGTTGGAACCCTCTGGTTCCTAAGGACTGGCCTTTGCAGAACTATTTTTCCCATAAGACAGTACAACAAAGTTGACGAAGATGGGCAATATCTCAGTAACAGAATGCTGAGTGCATCATCCAAAATCTAGTACCTCTACAAGACTCAAAACATTCTGGTCAGCTTGATGTTTGATTATCAATGATTTTTATGGACTTAGGCCGTTGTCTGACAGAGGTTGAAGTGTGCAGTTAACATCAAGCACGGATGCATGCCATCAGATTCAGTTGCATATGCATTACACAGATGCAGCAGAATGGATATCTGTCTTGGGTTGTTAAGGCTTTAGTGTCTTGAGTAATAGCACTCTTTTAGGAATCTCTTTCAGTATAAAATAGATATGATGGCAATCAAACACTGAGATTATCATAGATTTTCAGGCCTGAAGCAAGAATTCAAAATAAGTTGTCCTATGCACTGGAAATATGTTATTATAGGAATTAGATGATATCCAAGGATCATTGTTAGGTACTTACTTTACAAGAAATGTCACTCTCCAGATTCTAAGCCTGCATGGGCATTTACGATTGTTAAGAAGCCTTCCATTACAAAACCTCCCTTCCCTTCAAATGGTTGTCTAAAATACCTCTTACTTTTCCTGTTTTGGATCACAGAGATTTCTTTGTGCTGGATCCTTAGCTCCTACGAACAGAAATAAAATGTTATTTATCCAATCTCTTTCACTAAATAGAGAATCTAGCCTTTAGAACTGCTGTAGGACTAATTCAAAGTAACTGAGATTTTCATTTAGTGTAAGCCATCTGAACACCTCATTCTCGCACAAAATGGTTCTGTGGATCACTATAGCAAATCTGTCTGAGATTTGTTCCCATTCGTACATCCTTGGCCGCTGATGTAATGCATGCTGTTATCAAATTCCCATATGTATAAATATTGGTAGTTGTTCAGTATGAATGGATATCTAATCAATACCAAAGAAAGCAAGCTTTGGAGAAAAAGTGTTTTTTTCAAAGCTTTGCTGAAACTTTGCAATAAGAGGTTTTTTTCACTCTTTTGCTTTATTTTCTGGGATTAAAAAAAAAGAATCTGTTCTGTTTACTACATAGCCATTTACATTCTGGCTTTGGATTCTCAAGAAGATGAAAAGTCTGTTTCCATTAGCACTAAAACCAAAGAGAGGCTTTCACCCTAGAAATGTCAGGCACCATTACTTTCTGTAGAGTCTGAGAGCACTGCATCTGTTGATGTCAGAAATGGGCAATATGTCTATCCATAGAAGAGCAATGAGGCCTGTGAAAACAAATTGAAAAAAGTAAGGCAAAATTGTTTTAATTGATGGCAAGTATCGGCACTAGTAAGAAAAATACCAAATTTTTCTTCCTTAAGGAAGAAATATATGACTGAAAGAAGCTACTTGAGCAGAGTTATTTATTTTGGGGAAAGGAAAAATAAATACTTTGTATGGTTGAGGCAATGTGATTTCCAAAGTTTGTAACACATTTCAGAAGCAATAGAAGAACACAATGTTGGCATGTGATATTCCACTTCAAGCAGCACTTCAAATAACTAGTGTCGACTTGAGCTATTTTTTTTGTTGTATATTCCAGAATCTATTTTTTCAGAAATATATTATGCTTAAGAGATGGATGTTAAACTTAAATGTTTATGAGAAAGTACTGAAGGAGTAATACCATAATTGTTAGCATGTGAACTTAACCATACAATTTTTTACTATTTAAACAATTCTAATTCACATCACGTACTCAGCTTGATTTGGATAGAGGTATTAATGTATCTAAGGCTTTGCAAAAGCATTCTATATACATTTTCAACATGTATTCAACCACAAATATATGCATCTATCCTTCTGTCGTCTTTCATCTGGCCTGGACACTCAGGAGTAGCTGTTACATACTTCACTTTTTCACTGAGACCATATTCTTCTCAATAGTTTGATGCCTTACGTGTGTGAGTTTTTTACAGATTCTGTCTCTGAAAATAGGCCAATATGGACTAACCAGGTCAAAAATTATGTGATCCAGCAACATAGGCCCTCAGATCTGCCCTGCTATTTAAATATGTTTTAAAACATAGTCTTTATCTACATAATAGCATTTTCATGTATGTGGATTAAAAACATTAAAAACCCACAGATGTGCATGGGAAGGCTGGTATTTTTCACAGCTATTAATGATTATAAATTTATTTTATTCAGCAAACTATACTGACAGTGATTTTAGGTACATACCCATATCTGTTGCAAGTACATCTGATTACTGTAGTTGCCATCATGGCCATGAGTCATATCAAAAAGGGATTTCTTTAAAACACGTGAAATTCATTCTCTTCAGCCTAATTATAGATACTTCATTTTAAACGTAGGCTTTGCTTGGAAAATTCTTGTAACACAGCTCTGACCACCCACACAATAGACTTTATTAGTTTTGAGTTTAAAGTACATGTAGTGAAGTAAAATTCAGAAATTAGTAAAATGAAAGGGTAATACTGAAAGACAAGATGCCCCTGAGAATTCAAATAAAGACCTAATCTAGTCATTTTTTTGCAGTCATCAAAGATAGTATGATATGGGACACAAGACCACAGCCCTTGCAATCAGATTCTTGAGGAAAAGAATGAAAATACCATTATCAAGTGTGCAAAGGACTCTCTGGATTGTGCCAGGAGCATTCCTCAATTGTCCCATAAGCTCTTAGCATCTCCATTTATAGTCTATTGGAGAGAGAGAACTGGAATATGCAGATGTTGGACCCACTATCTATATCGTAAAAGTTGCCTGGATTTCACTCATTTTGTCTAAACCACTAGTAAGAGCTACTCAAGACCTTGGATAAACATTGCTTAAAATTATGGAACCTCTCAGTAGGGTTATTTAAAAAAAAAAAAAAAAAAAAAAAAACATAAAAAAAAAAAAAAAAAAAATAAAAAAAAAAAAAAAAAAAAAAAAAAAAAAAAAAAAAAAAAAAGCCACAAATTCACGAGTGTACTCTGTGTTGAATGCATTACGGTAATTGAATTGTCATCATAGTGTTGTCAGTGTGCATCTGTGGCTAACTGAAAATATATTTCATTGCCATTTTAGCCATAAACAGCATGTGAAAAACCTTTCTTGGAGGACTGGGGCATGGGTTCTGCAGCTTTTGGTACTTTTTTGGTTTCGGTGCAAGCTGTAACTAGGAACACCAGAAATGAGAAAGCAGAAGAAATTAATGAATAAATTTAGGTATATACTTGTGAATTTCAAGAAACTTTGGGTCTAGTTGAATCTTAAATTGATTTTCCTGTCACCAATACTAGCATTGATCTAAGCAGGAAAAATTTATTAACAATTTTCCATTGTCAATCATTTTAAAAGAGTTATGTACTTTAGGCCTGAATAGCACATGCAATAACTCATAGCAGAGCAATCCATATGCTACACATCTCTGTTAATCTGTCAAGTAAAGATGCTAAACCAGGAGCAGATGAGATGTATAGATTTATTGTGACAACATATTTTGGACTCCTTCTTTGCTTTTCTCACCTAAAAACTTCAGCATGCTAGATATTGTTCTTAGGTAAATACTTATTCATGACTTTATGTCCTTTCCTGGTGAGAATTCGTCTTTTCTTAACAAGACTCTCAGCAGAGACTGCCGAAATCGCCAGTTCAATATTCATTGCAGGTCATCCTATAATTAATGTAATATTTATTGGCAGCTCTAAAGAAATACAAATTAATTGAGTAGATGGTAAATACAAACATAAGTCTGCAAGGGAATAAATAAGAAAGTATTGTGGGCATTGCTTTAAACTTTTTTTACAAATTAAAGTTACAGAAAGCAGATGTACAACAACAAGATATTTTTTGCCCACTGACACAACTAAAATCACTTAACTTTTAAAATCTGAACAAAATCTTAGTTACTTACATATAAATCTAAATAAAATGAGAAGCATTGACGAGTTTGCCTCAGAAGGGCACATATGCAGGTTGGTCTCAGCCTTCTAGCTTGGAGACCTAACCAGAGCACGAGTTGCTGGCATTCCATATGCCTTTGTCTCTATTTTTGCTGACTTAGCTGAATTTAGGACACAGCCTAGGTTCACACGCCAATCCATGAGCCTGCAAATAGTCTTGGTTTCCCCAGCTTAGTCACAGACTATGTGAATGTCAAACTCTCAGTCATGATCACTAGACATAGCCAGTGTGGTTAAAATTCCTATTTTATGGAGCCCATTTCTGGTTGCAATATTAAAAAAAAAAAAAAAAAATCATCGGGAAGCTTCCTTTTCTAATTTGAAGTTAACCTTGCTATAGCAGATGTGAAACAAATAGGGTGTGTGGCTCTCCTTGCAGCATCTAGCCAAGAAGTCTTCTGTTGCCTATCAGAAACCCATGGAATCCTGCACTTCTTTCATGTTACCAATGTTTGGCTTAATCATTTCTGTTAAAAAAGAGTTTTGCTTATAATTTTCACCTTAATCTCTGGTTAAGGAGATAGGAACATCCTAACTGAAGAGATGGACAGGGTTTTCAATGCCAGTCTTTCTCAATTGCACGTAACTGAGTAAAGAAGTGCGCAAGACGCATGTTGACCATTTTGATTCATCACTCAGCATTTCACTAAGCTGCTCACTGATCATGTACTGATATGCCTGATTAAGACCAATTGCTGTTGCTGCAATGACTTTTAAGCATACCTACACCCTTCCATCCATCTAGAGAGTGAAATTATACTTCCGCAATCATCACTTTGTCCCTTATCAGTCAGTCATGACTGTGGGCTTTATTAATGCAAAATAATTATCTCATCCTCTTGTCTCCTGACATCACTTTCCCCTCTGGTTTAATGGTGGAAAGCAATGAAGAAGCAGTATAGATATAGTGTGTGTCAGACAATCGTGGTGGCTACCAGGCAGCCAGATCATCAGACCCTTCAAATAAGGAAATAGAATTACTGATATGAGAAGGCTGATATCAGATGAAGATGCTTTGTCTAGGAGAATCAAAATGAGCTTTTACAGGTTAAGAAGAGAGATAGCTGATGAAAATATACACTAGAGAACATCCACAAGCCTGCTGAGGAATATAAATAAACAGCAAACAGATAATGAAACCAAATGTCAATATTTATACATAAATTGTAAGCAGCTCTATGAAGCCTACATATGTGGTGATATTGGAATATTGCTGTATTTCCATACCACCATCTATTTCCCTGACATATTTTTCAGAGAGATAAAACTCCTTTTCTGACTCTTAGCACCAAAGGCATGCTTAAATATTGGCTGTTACTAGAGAAAGAGATTTCTGGATAAAAATGTGACAATGGAATCCTAAATCATATATTTAAATACTCAGAAAATTCTAAAATGAAGCCTGCTGCTTAGGTAGTGGTCCTACATTCATGAATGACAATCAACCACTTAAGAAAATTGTATTCATTTTAAAAACATTGGTTTTAATGTGTATGATGTACATGCAGACTATAAGCAAAATTTCTGTTTTGCTCTCCAGCCAAATTTGAAGATTCCCAATGAGGTTGTTATAGAGAACAACCATATTTCTATAAATATTACAACTTTGATATTTTCACAGGTATTTCAGAATTAAGGTCCTTTGGTAAGCATGTTATATCTTCTACTACTTTTTATCTCCTCCATTTTTACGGTATGTAACTTTAAGTACTATAATGGTATAATGTACAGGGTGCAAAATGGTGGAAAATTATGTTAGTGCAGTCAAGATTTTTATTTAGCATTAAAAAGGTAATAGGGTCTATAACCCATGTTTTTCTCCATAAGTTCTTTGGAAATGTAATAATGAAGAGACTAACAAATGACCTAATAACTGCTAAGGTTTCCGAAGAACCTGCACATAGCTGTGCAGAAAATATAAACAACAACTACAGAGTAAATACAAGTAAACTTCTTGCACACTTAAGTTCTGCTAATGGAAAAGACTCAGGATCTAGTAATATAGTGTATTTCAAAAACCCAGAGCTATCTTTGTTTCAACTCTATATAGTATTTGTTACAAAAGAGTAGTGGAGTAGTTGTTCTGGATGAGGGATTCATGGAACGACTGCTGCTCTGGTACCTCACCTATGGTGTAGATATTCCAACAGGACTGCAGAGCAGTGGCAGAAGATCACTGAGTAGCTCAGGCCAAAGTACTGAGCATTTCTGGAGGAACCTATAGCTAAACAAGGACGATATCACTGACTGGTGGTTACTGATGATGCAGAAAGCTAAACCAATTCCCGTGTTAAACCACACAGAGAATGGAATGTTAAAGATTTCAGACTGCCTAGTCCAAGGCAGAAAGACGGCTAAAAAACATGAGTGGATGAGGAGAAGATGAAAAGGGTATATTGCTAGTTTATATTGAATTTATTGTTTGACTGTGCAGTATCTGTAAAAAAGGTGACAGGTTGCTGTCTTGTACTGAAAGTACTGGTTTAGGTTTACATTGCAAGGCTTTGGTAGCAGGGGGGCTGTGGTATTGGATTCCATGAAAAGACATCATGAGCTACCCCCATTTTTGACAGATGGCTCCAGGATGGACCCACCACTGCTCAAAGCTGAATCCATTAGCAATGCTGGCGGTGCCTCTGAGATAACATATTTATGAAAAGGTAAAAAGGTAAAAAATGCTGCATGGTAGATGTGAGAGAGGAGTTAGAAAATGTTCAAGAAGGAACTAGGCAGACACCAATATAAGTGAAGAAAGAGGAGGAGGGAGGAGGTGCACAAGGCAGTGGGGAAGATATTCTCCTGGTGAAGGCCATGGTGACAGAGATTGTCCCCCTGCAGCCCATGGAGGACCACAGTGGAGCAGATATTCACCCTGCAGCCTATGGACAACCCCACACTGGAGCACACGGACATGCCCTAAAGGAGGATGCAGCCTGTGGACAGTCCATGCCGGAGCAGGCTCTTGGCAGGAGCTGAAACCCCTGAAGAGGTGCCCACGCAGGAGCAAGTCTTCTGGCAGGATCCATGGCCCGTGAGGGACCTGCGCTGCAGTAGTCCATTCCTGAAGGACTGTACCCTATAGAAAGGACCCATGCTAGAGCAGCTCTTGAAGGACTTCAGCCCACCGGAAGGACCCACATTGGAGCAGCTGGTGAAGGACCATATCCCATCGGTGAGGGACTGTACCCCATGGAAGGGATGCCACACTGGCACGCTGGAGCAGGAGAAGAGCGTGAGAAGGACAAAGCAACAGAGAAGAAATGTTACACACTGACTGCATCCCCTATTCCCCATCCTCCTGTGCTGCTCAGAGGGGAAGATGTAGAAGAGCCGGGAGTGAAGTCGAGCCTGGGAAGATGGTGGGGGGTGCAGGGGGAAGGTGGTTTTGGTTTTATTTCTCACTGTCCTTCTCTGTTATTAATTGGCAATAAATCAAATTATTTTCCCCAAACCAACTATGTTTTGCCCAAGACAGTAAATGGTAAGTGATCTTCCTGTTCTTATCTCAACCTGCAAGCTTTTCATTGTATTTTCTCCCCCTGTCCTGCTGAGGAGGAGGAAGTGATCGAGTAGTTTGGTGGCCACTTGGGGGCCAGCCAAGATCAACCCACAGGCATATGCAAAACATTGACGAGCTCTCATCCTGAGAAGCCATTTTCGTTACACTCTAAAGAAATATGTATAAGAATTAGGAGCAAGCAAATTCTAAAAAAAAAAAAAACCTCAGCTTCTATGCGTGAGTAGAACAGGAGTCTTCACGGGAAAATGTGAGGTGGCATTAGTGAAGTATTTACCTGCCAAGTGTTACTACAAAATAGAACTTCATGAGATGCTTGCGATTGCTCAATAAATCAAACAAGGCGACTACTATTTAAGTGAAAAGGGAACACACAAGAAGAATGTATTAACTTATTGTATAATTGTATAGGTCTGATAAATAAAAAATTTACCTGTTGTAATACCAGCTAAGTACTGTTAATGTAATTAAGTTAGTGTAATTAAGACAAAATTAGAAATATATTTTGGAATCTATCCACTTAATTATTAATTGGTAATGTTTGGGAATGGTTTGCTTTATTTTGTTGTGAAGAAATTTTAACCAAACTTTTCTATTTAGCTTTTTAAACAAATTTGTGCGCCAACAAAAAAAAAAATCAGGAAAACCCACAAGTATCTCCTTATTTTCTTTTTCACACTAGCTGTGACATATTTAAGAAGATAATAAATAGGTAAAGAACTGGTCAGGTTATACACCTGAGCAGACGTAGGTAACTCTGAAAGAATGACACGTTGTCCATAAACGATCTTGGTGGAAGTAACAAATCTGAAATCTTCTGTAAAGATTGTGCAAACGACACAAATAAGCTTCAGTAAGTAAAAAACGTGTCTGTATCCTACATTCAGATTGGATCTATTCTTCCTGCAGAGGGGGTCAATAAACATCCCCTGCCTTCAGAGCCTGAGGGTAACTATTTCCTCTGATGAAGAAGCAGAACCTCTTCTCTCACACATTTGTGCAAGCAGGCGGCCACAAGTTTCAGTAACCCAAAGTTACAAGAAGTCTTGGTTACTTGTGGTGTTGCAGAAATCATCTGTTCTCCTGGCACCCAAGTTCCATGTGTACCAAATGCAAATGATGCTTGTCCTCACATCTCACCACTGAGGGCAGATGCATAAGTAACTGTAAAGGTTTCAGTTATTGTGATGTAGCAGGCCAAAAATACCAGCATGCTATTCCCACAAACCCAGGGATCAGTAGATTTCCGCCCAAAATAAAAAGGCAACAGATTGTCATTAAAAACAAAACAGGTTGATACATCCAGCTAACCCTGATAATCTTCCTTCTCATTAGATGAGTTTCACTAACAGATTTCCTTTATATTTTTTTTTGCTAATTATATCATACACACACACAAAAAACCCCACATTTATGGTTGTACAGTCAAACTAATGAGATCACCTAAAGAGATCACTTCCAGTGCCAGCTTGCAGGAATGAGCTGAAGAGATCTGCGTCAGCTCACAGGTTCTCTGGACACAACATTAAACGAATGAGAGCAGGCTGGATAAACTTCCCTTAGAAAAGGTTTAGGTACAGCTGATCCTGTTGAGGAGCTGGGCAGATGATCCTCAGAGGTGATTTTCATCTGTGTTTTCTAAGATTTTGAGAAATCTATTGATAACATCCATTTCTCCATAACAATGGATATGTGGGCTGCAGGAAGGCAGTGAACAGCCTAAAAGTGAGGATACTATCACTGATGAATGATATGCCTGCTGAAAATCCAATCTGTAGCCAGCTTGTAACTCTCTAAGTCTTCTTAGAGAGCATTTTTATTTAATTTTGGCTACATTTTATTTTTAAAACTCAATTCACTCACAGTTAGGTAGTTCATATTCTAGTTTAGTAAATAGCTTGTCTGGTAAATGTGTGAGAGATCCTGGCAGCAAGCACCCACCTTCAATGTTTTGATTAGTTCTGCTTGGCTTGTATCATCAGTTGACTGAATGTACAATTGTGCACATTAAACACAGTAACGTCTTTATGGTGACTTGGCAATTATTTAACCACTACATTGTACCCCAAACTCCATCTTTCCCAAATAAATAAAGTAAATCTGTCATTATCCATCCAAAATAAGATGGAATTATTATCGCGTACATGTAATTCATAGAAAGACATAATAAAGCACTTCTAACATGCTTCAAGTAGAACTGGCAAATGCATGTCCTGCTGTGCAAAGAACTCCACACAGATATTTGATGTTGGTTTTCAGGAGGTATTGCTGTTCAAAAGTACTCAAAGTCTGTTGGATCTCTAGACATTTTGAGTCTCCAAATTAGGCCCCACCTACTGTGATATCAGTAAAGGAGAGGGTGAATTGTCTGAGCTTCCCTGTAAAGGATGCGGAGTTATTTAGCTATTTGTAAAACGTTGGGGTGTTTTTTTCAAGTGGTGGATAGACTGGTTCTGCAAGATTGCAGGGTGGAGGGACACAGACCGCAGCTTGTGATATGTCATAGCATTCACAACATGACTTTTAGTATTCAGCTGTGCTGAAATAACGTACAAAAAAAAAAAAAAAAAAAAAAAAGAAAACATGTCCACATCAGGGGAAGTTGGACTAGATGATATTCAAAGGCCCCTTCTCATCCAAACCATTCAGTGATTCTATGATTTTGGAAGTATCTTCACAATTTTTCTGCACTCCTTTGCAGATACACCCTCAGCTTGAATCTTGTACATGTGCTGATTCTAGGAAACCAGGCACACGGGGACAGTGACACTGTGTCACTGGGGCACCTGATTTGTACCTGAGCTGCAGTGCTCATCCCTGAGCTCTCTGATCACTGAATGAAGAGTGAGAGGAAGCCTCTCCAAAACCAGGAGATTAATTTGGTGTCTGGGGAGACTGACATCTTAAATGTGATGAATAAGTAAAGTAGTGTGTTTGGTCCTGTCTCCCTCTTGCTTTCCTTCATGTTTACTTACATTCTTAGGACATAATTAAAGCATTGGCTGAAATAACTTGAGGTTTCACAGGGTGCTGGTCCAAATGGAGAAACTGTTTTCCATGAGCTATGTTGACTGTTCATTAAAAAGAACCAAGTGCTGAAAGGACTATTCATTCCCTACATCAGGTTAAACCTATCTGGTCTATCTTTCATCTGCCTACTCAATGTATTAGGATTTCATAATAACTGAAAAAGAGTTTATTAAATTAATTAGAATTAGCAACAAAAATGTTCAAATCTTTCTCACCCTTCCTTTCAAACCATTCTGTCAAAATAAAGAAGAAAGATCAGTACTACGAAAACGTCTCTGTAATTTTTTAATAACCTGTTGAAAGATACTTTTCTTCAAAAAATATTTGAAGTAGCTATTGGAGCTACTTGCTACCCAGCTACTTTGTGTAGGTGGGCTCCTAGGCTGTGCACAGGCTTGTTGAAGACAAGCACACAGTACCTGTGCTTTGCAATTCTCCTTGTGTATACTTGCCTGCAGGACTGGCACTGTATCTCATGTCTTTGAGAAATGTAACTTTTCTGGAAAAAAAAAACAAAACCAAAACAAACTATATTTCCAGTTTATCGCTGTTGCTTTAAAACTTCAGAATCTGGCAGCAGTATGAAAAACATATTTCACTCTTTGTCAGTGTTCGTTCTAATGCTTATTTGGAGATGTGACAGCAATTTGCAATCAGACAGCTCAATGCAGTTGGAAATATTTGATTTCCAGAAAGTTGAAAATCTGGGCTCCTGTCGAGTCCTAAAGCCTGAAGCTAATATATAGATCCTAACCTTACTTTCATTTAAGTCATTGGCAAAATTCCCATTGACTTCAAGTGAAGCAGGATTGGCCTCATTTCAAAAAAGGGCTATTATTAGGTTTAACATTTTAGACCGCGAACCTAAGCAGCAGATGACATTATCGCGATTGAGCATTTTATTTTCAAATGCATTTGACAGTATATTCAAACAAAGAAATTTGGCTTATCTTTTAAACTTTCAAATTGCTAAGTTGAGGAAAACGGGAGCTGCTTTCAATTAAACAATGCAATGAAAAGTATTGGGAGAGAATTGCATTTGGCAGAAGAAAATACTGTTTTTATCTCATTCTAATCCATTCATTGGTCTATGGCTCAGAATCCTCAAGCAAATATCATAAACCTGCATGACGTCCTTACATGTTCTAGCAGATTTTGCATTTGGGTCTCAGAGTTAGCTGAAAGATGTGTTGAAAACCTGTGTGACCGGGCAGCTTCCTGTCAGCCGCTAATGATTACAGTGAAGTTTTGGATGAAGCTGCAGACCAGAAATTGGCTCCAGATATGTACACTACAGAGGAGAAGACTATAAGAAGTAAACTGAAATCTCCCATGACAAGCTAACAAAAACACTTTGGCAGTTTCTGACATCACACTTGTGAGAGAAACTCCGTTTCAAAGGCATGTATATAAACTCCAGAGCTAAAAGTGTTGCCAGGTTGAAAGGTTGCTCTGACCAGCTCTGGCTGGTATTGCTCATCTGAGCGATGTAGTAGTTTCTTAGACATTGTCCTGCTCATGGTATCCTGTGGGGGGCTGCCTACTCTTCAGTGACGATACCTCCTTATGGACACTGTGCTAATAAAAGGGCAAAAGAGACATGCACCAGGTGCTCCAGAGGACAGTGAATTGGATCCTGGTTTGGGTGTAGGTACGGTTCAGCAGGAGAGAGGACTGGGCTGCACGCTTCCCGAGCGCTGCTGGAAGGATCCTCTGGAGGTTGTGCTGCTTTGAGGCTCAGGTGGAAACTCAAGAGGTGTGGAACTGCGCAGCTGGATCCGTGGTGACAATAAACAGCTGCTGCTTCATCACAAGGAATGGCTGGATAAGACCAGATGTGCCTGGCTCTCCAGCGTCTGCATAGACGGGGATCTCAGAAGCAATCTCTTCACCAGCTGCCCTGTGCAGCCTCTGGTGTCTGCTTACCCAGTGCTTCTGGCTGTAATGGACTTGCTTGGGGTACAGCTGGGCACACAGTTCTGTGAGTACAGAGGATACCTTCTCCTCTACCCCAGCATGTTTGGATCCGTGCATGAACGAGGATGGATATGGTTAGGGTCTAACAACAAAAAAACACTAATATTTGAACGGTGCTCTTCCTCTCTGCCTTAGATGATTGAGTTTTGCTTGCTCAGCTGTGTATACATATGTATAAGACTCCTACAATGTGCTTGATTTCCTTTTGTATTATTCAAATAAAGGAAACAGAGAAGATTCAAAGGCAGTCAACAGTAGGGATGTTATATCCTAGCTTCTCAGAGCTAACTGATTTCCAAGAATACACCACGAGAAGCTTCTGGTGATGGCTTGTCAACTGCATGGGCCAAAGTGTGACTTGTGCTGCCAAGGCCTCCAAATTCCCTATCTATCTGTTCTCGCAGAGGCAGAGGATGAAGAGTGACTTACCACTTTCAGAGGAAGTGATCATGGCACCTGATGAGTTACAGGTCTGCCAGAGGCTCCAGCAGTCATGGACAGATACTTAACACTGGCCATGAGAAGACAAAAGTATAAAGAAGCCCTTGTTTTTTTGCCGTTAGGAAGAAGTAACAAAACCCCCTCATTTTATAATTGGCTGCTCAATAAACAAGTTTACTACAACATTCAAGCTTCCTACCACTCGCATGCTGAGCTCAAAGTGACAGGATGAAGCATCTAGTAACAGCACCGATAGCTGAAAAAGTGTTTGATTGGTTAAAAAATAAACCCCAGTATGCTGCCAGCTGAAAGAACCTGACTGTGTTTACAATATGGAAGATGAATCTGTTTTTCCACTGCTTTCTACTACAGCAATTGCAGATGTTGTGAGCACTATAACTGAAGGAAAACTATTCTGCTAATTTTCATACTGATAAGCCTGTTCAAATTAATGATAACTGCAATTTACCGCCTATCCAGAATAACTCTTCTCTGCAGACTTCAATATAGACCAGTGACACTTTCCTTACTCCATCTGATTTCATGTTTGTTTATCATAATACAGAGAGGACATGTCCTGAGTAAACAGTTTGTTTTAGAAAGTTAATAACTCCTGAGTTATTAGGTGAGACTTTGTGCCTAAGCACAGAAACATAAACAACTAGTCATAGTCAGTTCTAGGAAGCAATCACAACCGCATAACTCAGTTTATCCGTGTAAGATAAAATTCCTGTAAAGAGTCAGCTTCATTTCAGGGTACAATGACAAAACACTCATCTAAAAATATTTTTTAAAGGCTTGATCCTGTTTCTCTGAATGGGGAGGTTTGCCACTGAACCAGACACTGAATCATCAGAGTCAGAACATTAACGAAGTCTGGAAAGAACTAATGCAGAATGTGTATTCCTGAATATTTCGCTATATTATGCACTTTTAGAATTTACATTTTGAAGTACACCTGTGGCTTCCTAGAGATATTCAGTATCTGTAATAAGGAGAAAAAGTGCTTGGAGGGAATTAATTCATTTTTCACTTAAAAATGTATACTTTCTTGTTGATGTAGGATGTAGCAACTAAGTAATCATCGATGTTTCTCTTTGAGAAGATTACAGATCTCTCTCTAGAACACCAGTTTTAAATGCTGTCTTGTTATCTACAGCTGGTGCTCTTACCATTCCTTTTTATAGCAACCATTTTTTCAAATGGCTTTTGAGTCAGTGCCTCAGTCTATTAGCCACTGTCTCTTTGAACACACTTTATTCTGCCCAGTGCCTAAATTGCTGACTATGC
The DNA here is from genome assembly GCA_013399365.1 of Pampusana beccarii. Lineage (NCBI taxonomy): Eukaryota > Metazoa > Chordata > Aves > Columbiformes > Columbidae > Pampusana > Pampusana beccarii. The sequence goes on along the minus strand of VWYH01001699.1, from coordinate 521,195 downwards.
CTGATCTAGAAGATGAATTACTGCAATGAAAAATATTCAACCATCAAAATGGCTGCTGTCTTTAAAAAAAACTGCATTAAAGACTAGAAGTGGCCTAGCCTAGATATTCTCAGTCTTAGCAATGTATTAAAGAAATAAGAAATGCATTTACCATCTAATATGTCAAAGATTCAAGAGCTGGTGGGATAAATGTATCAGAAAATACAGTGTGTAACTTCCTTGCCTCTCTATGTATTCGCTTTTTCATGAACTGCTGTTTACACTGAAATATCCTGTCTCTATACAGAAGTTATGCTACCTCTGCTGGTAAATCTGGCTGTTTTAATCTGTTTATATGTTGATCCAGCAAAAATGTGCTTGGTACATCCTCTGGTGGCAACACCTGGAAACATCAGGTGGGTGTGCAAAGAACTCACCCTCCAGTTTCTGTCCTCCTATATTAAAACCACTTTTTCCCCACTTAGGGACGGGAGAACTGGTGGGCAAGAGTGTCCAGAAGGAGCTGGGTTTTATGGAACTAACTAGGGTTTTATGGAACTACTACTAGGAAAACTACTACTACTACTACTACTACTACTAGGAAAACTACTAGGGTTTTATGGAACATAAGTGAAGTTGTGTAAGTTTTGGTTGTGATTCATTTTCCCCAGAGTGTCCCTCATGCCTGAGGAAACCACAGAAATGCTCTGTGAAGTGCTGGCATTCAGGGCATGCACAGGTGGCAAAACCCCAAACCAGGGAGGGAGATAATATAGAGGAGAACGTGCTCTCAGTTCTCTGTATTTAGTGCAAACAGGAGAAATAAGGATTACTGAAGCAGTTTTCCACTAGGATGGATGAGCCTGACTGAGCAGAAGGTGACAGCCCGGACGCTGAAAAGTAGCCCTGTGAGGTCTCCTCATCTCTCCCTGCTTCTTTTTCCCAGGCAGCCCAGGTGCTGCTCCTCCGCACCACTGGAAGCCAGTGAGCAGGACGGTGTCACTTACAGATCAATAACATGCACAAGGAAAGAAGAAAGAGCTATAAAATAGGTGTGAAATGATGTTAATTTAAAATTGGCTAGCACGTGATCATCTGAGGAGCATGTCTAAATAATTCCTTTTCTGACCAGCAGGTTTTTGTTGTTTTACGCAGAACATGGTTGTTTCCTTTTCTTCTTTTTTGCCCTTTTAACTTCAGGAGATGGACAACGTACAAAATGTTTTACTGTACTACTTTCCACTCTAACAGCAAAGAGCTGCTTTCTTCCCAAGACATGTTGATGAGGCCCATGAAAATAATCTGTGCACATTTCTCAGTCCCAGAGAGTAGATTGTGCTGAGGACAAACTTCTGTCCTCAGGGGTGAGCCCTGGGAGGGAGACAGAGCGGATGGGAAAGAGGGGCATCAGGAATCACTGGAGATGGTGCCAGGTGGGATCAGTAGCACCCGGTAATCACCACAGTCCTCGGGTGGGATGGTGGCTTTTCTGTACCAGACAGATTACAGACTAAACAAAATGAGGAAAAGTGCCTGGTACAGAAAATAGTGGAGGTGGGCACCAGGCTTTCTTCCAAGGAGAGGATCGTTGGCAGATGAGATCACAGCCTTGAGGTGGGTAACAGGCTGTTAGGAACAGGACAGATTTCAGGGTCTCTGCCTGTGGCTGCTGCCAGACTTGTCCCTGTCCCCAGGGAGGTCCCTGATGTGGGACAGGGGATGCTCTGGTGCCCCTGGCTGCTTCTGGCTAGGGTGGTGCGAGAGGACAGGCTGCCAGGACCTGCCCTGCCACCCCGGGGAGCCCCCAGTCCTCATGGTGTCCTGCTGCATTACCATGTCCATTCCCTGAAGGACCCAAGAGGGGTGGGGGCGAAGTAAGGGAACATGGTCACTGAAGCTGAGTGTGGTTAGCCTGGAGGAAAAGCCTTCTAAGGTGACAGGGAAGGCTCACATGGGAAGCCCTCTAAAGCAAGTTATACAAACACCTGTCAGCCACCCTGGCCTCAGTTCTGGGTCAGGACTACACAGGGCAACTCAACATCCCTGTGTTTTTACACCAGCAACAGGCTTGTGCACAGCAAGGGGAGGCCTCTAGGGGCAAATGCTCCTGTTCAGTTTGCTGAAGATACCTCATCAAATTTCACCCAAGTAGGACCCGTGGGAGAGTGGATGAATCATTATTTTGGCTACCCCTTTACAATCCTCCTCCCAGGAAGGATCAAGCATTTTTATTATGTCCTTCTAGCTCAAGACTTGAGCACCTGGATCCAGCAGTGAAAATTCAGACCTCCAAAAGACCTATCAGGGTCACTGGGGTGGCTCTGCCTTTCTTTCCCAAAGCAGAGGTGATCTGACTGCAGGTACCTTTAAGCCTAGCCATTTCCAGCCATACCAGAAATCCCTTTTCCGAGAGACTGACTACATGGCATGGCAAAACCAATGCTATTTTGTAGAAACTTGCTGTGAAGAATCAATCAGAGGTGCCTGCAACCCTAATATTTAAATATTTATCTGAGCATTTAAGTATTTGAAAAAATTTTTATTCAGAATTCATTATTAGAAGGGAAAACTATTAGACGCTCTAGGAACTAGATTTTCTTACCACAGCTCTAGCAAGAGGAAAACTTCTGCAAGTGCGTAACAAACATCATAAGCAGACAATAAGTCACTTTTAGGCCACCTTTTATGGCTCAGAGACGACTTGTCTGAGGTAGCTTGCAAGACACAGGTCCTGAACAGAGCTTTGAAGGAGTGAGGAGTTTGGACCATCCTTATTGATCCTCCAGTACCTGGAAAACAGGAAATAAATAAAAATATTCCTGGTTTAAAAACACATATCCTGGAGATCTGTGAGTCAGAAAGAGAGAACAGACCCATTCGTCCTGCAGCTGGAGCTGAAGGAGTAACAGAAGCGAGAAAGAGTAAAAACTTATTTTTGTCAGGTGATGCCTGAATGTGTCCAGAGTAGAGTATCTACTAGATTACAAAGGTGACTCAGTCACTTTCAGAGAAACGTGTTACACTTTGTCCAAATGCAATCCATATACCATCAGATCAAGGCATCTTATGCACTTAAGTGGGTAGAAAGGGATAAGCATTTTCCCCAATAAGTGCATAAACACTTTTATATATCTATAATCCCCTGTTTAATCATTGTATTAAAAATGTATAAAAGCAAGACCTTTTTCATTCCTGGTACATCCACAAAGAAGTTCCTGTGTGCCTGTCGGAAGTGGTCAGCACCCTTTTTTGGCTCTTCACTTAAGACCCATCATCTGATTGCAGATTCTGCATTTCTTTTGATTGATTTGTGTCCTGTCTGTTTTCCTCTCATCTTCTCACTTAACTGCCCCCCTAATTGTATGCCTAATCTGCATATATGCAAATGAGCATGGACAACTTTTATCTCACAAAGTTTGGAGTTCGGCATCAGTTCTGGCTTCCCCTGGTAATGGTTGGAGGAGCTTCTCCTTAGGTTGCTCTCTTTTGCAGTCTCTGGGGCCAGTGGTGCTCTCTTAGACTGCATCTCCATCTTGTGTCTGGCTTAGGCACCAGCCTGGATGTGCCAAGCCTGCTAACTCCTTGCAAGAGCGGGCAGCTTCCAATGGCCAAATGTAGATCTCAGCTGGCAAGCAGCAGGCGATGGTGTTACCCAGTTTGACAACCATGAGCCACAGCTGTCTCTTATCCACAGCTGGTGCCTTGCTCTAAGCTACAGACACCAGCCAGATGTGGGAGGCAGCCTTGGCATCTCTCATCTCCTATCCAGGCTGATGCTGGCAGCCACACCACTCAGCTTGTGGTACAGCAATGGCAGAGAAGAGCTCCTGCAGACAGATTGAGCATGGGCAGCCGCTGGTGCCTGCCTCTCCCTGATAAGACCACTGCTTGCCTAAGCTCCTCTTTCTATTCTACTGGTGACTGTTTGGCTGCCATCACCAGGGGAGCAGAGGGCTGCTGAGCCGCGCCAAGCAGCACACCCACTCTCTGCCCCATCTCTGCTGGCAGAAGGGAACAGGCAGTACTGTCTCTTGGTGAGGTCCAAATGAGTGACTTCTCCTCCTCAGTCCACACCCCTGTCTCCTAGAAAGCAGTTTCCCAGAAGAGGCTGAGCAGCAGAGCCTTCTCATAACACGCTCCAGGGCTGAGGTGCAAGTAGCAACTGAAAGGCAGCTGGGAGCAGCGTCCTAGGGCACGTGTGTCTCACCAGCCTCCCCCTACAGCACAGTATGGATCAGTGTGCCAGGCTAAATACCCTCTGAAAGGACACAGTGCCAAGGCTCAGGTTGAGGATGGCTGTTTCTAAGCTAACGGGTTTGCCAGGTTTCAGTACAAGTCCCAGACACACACTGCGCAAATGATGTGTTGACTATATTGGCCAAACAGCATTGTATTACTGGATGCTTCCTGTATTTTTCTCTCATGGGTCCTTGATATTCAAGAATGACAGCAGGTTATTGGACACAACGTGGATTAACGAAGGAAATTCTACTTTCCGGGTTGTTCAGGGATCAGGTGAAATTACCTGAAGTATTCTTTCTGGTCTTAATATCATAAAGTTTATTACTTCAATGACATTGGTGTTACTGAGGCTGCAGTCAAACAAGATGGTAAACTTGTTTTAAGATGCTTATTACAAGATCAAAAACCCTGTGGCCATATGACACAAAACACTAAAACAACTTCAGTCTGTCAGTTCAAATTTGTTCCAAATATTTTGAATTCTTAGTACAACTTCAATCTGTCTTGACAGATCAGTTTTTAGTTCATCCTGCCCACTCTAATTTTATGCCGAATACACATCATCTGTTTACCCATAGTTGGGATAAAGCCTGGCATACATCCATACCCTGTACTCTGGCTAATTCATCAGAAATATGCCTGCTCCTTATTCGGATCAGATTTGTACCACAGGATGATCCAGGAGCAGGCAGATCTTACACTGTGGAAGCACAGCCTGCATGCGCCCTGTTGACAGAAATGGTATGTGACAGAAAGAATCTAGGAAGAAAGTTAGAAGTGAAAAAGCTGTAGGAATGCTGATGAGCAAAAAAGAATTAGATCTGACTTAAAAATAAAATAGCACGTGAAACAACAGATGTGAAAACCATGCACGAAACTGCATGTAATGCAGACATGGTTACATATAGTACCAAATGTAAAGCATTGAGAATACAGATTAAAGGTAATTCAAGACTAGGCAGAAGGTCAATGCAAGCTTCCCGACTTGAAGAAGGAATTACTGGGTGAAAATCTGTGGTCTGTTTTATGAAGACCAGGCCAAATAGAGTGAACCTTTCCACTTTAATGCTGTTGATTGGAAGTAATTGCGAGTCACTTGAGTGAAGCAGTCTGGATTGCACATATGGACTCGAATTTTTTTTACTACAGCTCTGAATGTAAGGCTGTACAGCTGGAAACAAATAGGGAAAATGCACCAATAAAATGGGAGGACACTATCTGGAGGAGATGAAGAAAATCTCATTAAAATCTAATGAAAGACAATTTAAGCGACTAAGGAGATAAAAAAATACCACGTGACCTCATTAAATTAGTAATTGAAAAACTCTTGAGAGCAGATTTCGACTTGACAGATTTCTAAGTCCTTTCCTTCCTCTAGCTAAATGTCCTCCTCTTACATGTGCAACTGCTTTGTTTTGGACGACAACAGCTCTATCCCTGCATGTAGATGTCCATCACAGCTAAAATTCCAGTTGGAATTTGCTGGTGGGAAGGAGACCGTGTTTTGATTTTTTTGCTCTCCTTCTGACTGCTGGGGAAAGGGACAGGCATGAGGGAAGCGAGGAGAACAGGAGTATCTCATCACCTTGTCTCTTGTTGCCTAATGAGCTTGCAAAAATCAAAGATATTTGGATTCTTCCTTTTTAGAAATTGATGGGAAAGCAGTATTATAAAACAAACTGTAAAAGCAATCTCATCATTAATATGGATGTCTTTCTATATAAAAAGATTATGAAAGTAATACCAGATTGCTCTTTTCTAACTGGTTAATTAGTAAGAGGAGATGTGTATTCAAGATCACAAAGTGTCTGCTGTTTAGACACAGTAATGTAACCACACACTGTCACTCTCATCATTTACAGGACAACTGCCAGATACTTTCTCAAAGAGCATTCTTTCTCTCTCTCTCTCACTTTGAGAAATAAAAACAATTATTTAACAAAACAAAGGTAGAATGCAGGTTGTTCTAGAAAGGAACTGAAGTCTAAATGAAAACAGAAATTTAGTTGATGTGACAACAGTCCTGTAGAGTGCGACTAAAATGTGTTGAAATCCGAAATCTCGATAATTTAGAGTATACTGACATAAAATAAAATTTTGTTCTGGTTCAGAAAAATACTAGAAATACCAAAAAGGGCACTCCTTCCTTGCAGGTAAAACAAGGACCTATCTTCCAAGGGCTTCACTGGATCCTTACTTTCGAGACCCCAAGATTACACACACTGTAGGCTCTTGTCTCAAGACAAATTATCCACCCAAAATAATGTCAGGATTTTTGTAAACTAAAAAATTTTGACTGTACAGAAATGCAATGAGTGCCACAGTTTAGCACCCACATAAAAGAACATGGGATTCTGCTCTTATGCAAAAAGAAATGGAAACCTACTGGTTGCACCTCCACTTCTTAAAAGTGGAAAAATGTGCTCATCACCCTGTCCTCCAGCTTCACAAATTTGACACTTAGTGTTACGGACAGCAAAAGTTTCTGCAACTCGTAACTGCAAGACACCAATTGGATCTTCCTTCTCTGCATTTACCAAATGAAAAGGATTTGAAATGAGCTTGTTAGCCTTTTAGTGATTAAAAACAAAGTTAATTGTGATGGAACACTAACCACAATTATGGTAATCAACTCTAAAATGAGAATGAATCCTTAATATTAGATTCAATTCTGTTAATGAGAAACTGGATTTAAGAACTGTTACTTGATTAACTAACCAAGAGATGTAAAGCAGCAGGGAAAGTCTGAACACAATATATTGCTAAAATCCTTTCGGGAAAGGGTAAATAATACAATATCAAGTGGCATACAAAAGGCCGCTGTGCTCTGTAGCCGTTCACTGCTAAGTGCATTTGAGAAAGAACCCACACTAGCAGGGGAAGGCGTCTGGTCAGGAGGAGCAAGAGCAAGTTGTATCTTGGAGCAAGCAAACAAAAGCAGCATGATGCAGGCGTCAAGAGGCCTTGGAGGGAGGAGACGCAGTTCAAATTTAAGGGTTATAGGACACAATCTGCCTGTATAGTGGTGCTCATTTGGGGCGCTGCAGGTACTACCTTGTGTAAAACAGTAATATTCACAAACCTTCACAAACTTCACTTATTTCCAGACTGCGAACACAGACAACAGGGGCATCTGAAGCTAGATGTTTAAATCCAAGCAATACTTGCTTTCCAGGCAGTGGCAAGGGCCCTGAAAGCAGAGGATTTTTCTTCCCATCCCATTCTTGGCATTTCAGTACATTGAACACCTAGGAAAGGCTGCCCATTGTTTTGCCTTGGGGAAATCCTGTGAGAAAAGTGTTTATGCCAAACAGGTATGTAAACGTCTGCCCATGCAGTGCATGCTTAGGCTGGGCTGTCCTATTGTTCAGGAAAGGGGTGCTCATTGCTTTAGTGTCATAAATTATTACCTTATCTTTGTTATTACAGAGGAAGCCCTTGGGGACTATATCTGAGCTCACAGTGCTCACAGCTCTCAGTTTTGCATTTCCTAACAGCACTGACTGCATTGAAATCAAAATTAAATTCCACTTTTCAAGTAAGAAGCATCAAAACCAATGGGACTCCCTGAAGAACTGGAGGCAAACCAGCACTGGGACTCATGGTGCTACTCAAAGCCACTGGTGGCTCTGTAGCTACCAGCTCCACCACCACGAAGATCTCCAATGCACTCGTGGCCGTGCCAGGAGAGCAATGACCTGAGCCACGGGTGCACTGAGCACCCACTGAGGCCACAGGACTGACTTTGTAGCCACCCTGACTTGCCGCTGTCTTCAATGCATGTTACTGCTGCTCTGTGGCACCACACGACCTGCTTAGTTGGGATTCGTAACGACTTAGGTAGTAGCAATCTGGATTTTATTTCCAGCTTTTATTTGTGAATTTTATCTGAGTAGGTGAGATCTCAACAAATGGCTTAATCTGCCATGATTTTTTTTTCCATTTTTAATAGAAACTAGCCTCAATTTTCATATACGTAATTTTTCTTGCAGAGTATTTATTTCCCCACAGATCCCTCCTTGAACAGGAGTCATAGGTTCAGAGAAAAAAAAACAGATGCCAAAGTATGATACAGAGAGAGATATCCACAGATACGAATTTTCTTTGTTTGCCTTTAACGCTGGGGAGCAAACCCTGCCTGAAGCTCTATAGTATGCAGACATCTAGTGGCTGGATAATATAGTGCAATTAAACATCTTTACAGGACACTTGTAAAAATTGTGAACAGTTATGTCATAATCTAAAGGCTAGATATCTTGAGTCCTATTGAAAACAGATTATTTGGCTCTTCAACCCCTTTTTTCATTCATTATGGCTTTAGCCACAGGTATTTTGAGATACTCTGGCCTCGTGTGTTTCTAGGATTTCATTTTAAATAGCGTGGAACTGAGGTAGTCAACACATAAAATGCCAAGAAATCAGGAAGGTTCAAAATGCTGCAGCACATCTGCTAAATCACAGCTTATAATTTCACACTGAGATTCATGCACTTGATAATCATTACTGGCTTCCCTGCCAAGAGCACACAGCTATAAGGTTTTTTTCTGTTTGTTTTTGATTTGTCTCTCAAGTAAACATATCCTTATCTATGTGAATTACTACATGTTTCTAAGCCATGGGTAAATCTTAGCACTACCTTTAGTTTGCTTTTTTTTTTCTTCTTGCTGAGCCACACACATGATTGTCCAAATAAAGAGACTGAGATTTTTTTCTAATTATCACAGAATTACAGAGTCACGGAATGTTAGGGATTGGAAGAGACCTCGAAAGGTCATCTAGTCCAAGCCCCCTTGCCGGAGCAGGAACACCCAGATGAGGTTACACAGGAAGGTGTCCAGGCAGGGTTTGAATTTCTCCAGAGAAGGAGACTCCACAACCTCCCTGGGCAGCCTGTTCCAGGGCTCTGGCACCCTCACTTTGAAGAAGTTTCTTCTCATATTTAAATGGAACTTCCTATGTTCCAGTCTGCACCCGTTGCCCAATTATGAATCACAATAATGAAATTCACTTTCAACTGACCTATAGTGCATGGAAAAAAAAAAAAATCTGGTATCTTCACAACATGAGGCTAAACACACATTTTCCAGAATAGCTTTATACCTGCTATTTAAATGCTGCTGATATAGTGTATCATATGCAGTTCCATGTGTTTCACTGACTTATCATAGCTTTCATCTGTTTTGTGCTCACCACTGTTGGATGTTTACATGGGAGGCACTTCAGAAAGCACTCTTTGTAGCGTATATTTTTAATAAAGCCTAAAGGATGTATGGAGTTTGTGTCTATGTAAGATCAAGGTGGTTTTGTCTCCATCTCAGACACGAACATCGACTTAAATAATATGTGCAAGAGTTGCCTATACCCTTGAAGCTCCAGCTTTTTCAAGTGCTTCACTTTTTAGGAGAATGGAGCTTGTGTTATGACCCCTTCATTGTCTTATTGCCTCTTTATTGTCTTCCAGGGGTGGGTGGGTAACCCAACACAGGGGATGCAGTAAACATCAGGGTTTCAGATAACGATTGCTGGTACTGGTGGAAGAGGGACAGGAGAGCAGCAGATTTAGGAATAAGGCTTGCGAGATCTGATTTGGGAGCTGGCTGTGAGGAATAACCCCAGGCACCAGTACAGGTTAGGGGTGGCCCTGCTGGAAAGCAGCACTGCAGAGGGCTTGGGAGTTCTGGTTGAAAACAGGTTGACCATGAGTCAACAATGTGTCCTTGTGGCCAAGAAGGCCAACGGTATCCTGGGATGCATTAGGAGAAGTGTGACCAGCAGGTGGAGGGAGGTTATCTTCCCACACTACTCTGCCCTGGTGAGGCTGCATCTGGGACACTGCGTTCAGTTCTGGGCTCCCCAGTTTAAGAAGGACAAGGAATTACTGGAGGGAGTCCAGTGGTGAGCTACAAAGATAATTAGGGGCCTGGAGCATCTGAGAGAGAGAGAGTCTCTCTCTCAGGAGAGACTGAGAAAGCTGGGTCTGATCAGCCTGGAGAAGAGAAGGCTGAGAGGGGATCTCATCAATGTTTATATATATCTCAAGGGTGCGTGTCAAGAGGACGAGACCAGACACCTTTCAGTGGTGCCCAACAACAGGATGAGAGGCAAGGGGCACAGACTGAAGCATAGGAGGTTCCGTCTGAATATGAGGAGAAACTTCTTTACTTTGAGGGTGACAGAGCACTGGAACAGGCTGCCCAAAGAGGTTGTGGAGTCTCCTTCTCTGGAGACATTCAAGATATGCCTGGACACATTCCCATGTGAACTGCTCTAGGTGAACCTGCTTTAGCAGATGGGTTGGACTAGATGATCTCCAGAGGTCCCTTCCAACCCCAATGATTCTGTGACTCTGTGTGATTCTGTGATTCATCAGCTGGTTTTACCCAATGACTTGCAACACAATTGAGCTGAGATGAAGAAGAGAAGGAATATTTCAAACCACATGCCTGCTAGAGAAAAGGACACATAAGGAAGTTTCTTTATGTTGTTTTGACTTTATGCTGTCTTTATGCTTTATTATTTTTTGTTATCCAACGCTTGAATAGCTCATTGTGTACTATATAGGGAAAGTTATTTTCAAGATTACCTAATATTTTCCATTCTCAGGCCCCATCTTCAGTCACCTGCCTGATATCTGCACCTCTTCAACATAGGGTCAGGCTCTAGGGAAAGCCAAGCAGAAATGAAGAGGTGCCACTGCGTCTGGACACAGCATGGTAAGAACAGTGGTGAGAAGTATGTGAAGATGCTGAATAGAAGGGCCACAAAAAATGACCTAGCACTGAAAAACAAACCTTTCAATGGAAGTCATCATCTCAGCAAATTTGTCAGGGAGAAGACTGAAGAGTTGACCTGACTACTGAGTCAATGCCTCGTTTTTAAGTTTGCAGATCAGGTTATAGAAAGACAAGGACCTCATATGTTATAGGTCAAGATGAAGAGTCTCTCTTTAACATGGCTGACTGCTGAGTCTTTTTCTCATGTCTGGCACCATACAGATAGCCAGTCTGTGATCAGAGAGAAATATCCCCCAGGTGATACAGGGCAGAAGGCATTTGCAAAGTAAGTGTCAGGATAAGTTCATTAATACATCTGAAGCATTCAAACAAAACCTGTAAGAGAGAAAGCCCTGAGAGGAAAAGAATGATTATGTCTTCAGAGCAAGTCTCAAACAGCATTCAGTATAAAGGATTTGGAACTGAATAATGAACAATAAGGGAAAAGAGAGGGGACTTAGCAAATGTTCACTACGCACAAAATATCCAATTGTACAAATGCCGTCTGTATACGCACAGTGCTGGTGAACTGATGCTAGGCACACAGTCTTCATATTGGAATTTCTTAGCTTTAATTAGAAGTTCTAAAAGTAATTTTAAATTGTCTATGTTTCAAAACTATTTTTTCTATGTATATAATTCTAAAGATATTAATATACCCACAGGTGTTTGTACAATGACAGGTACAGTTTCATAAATGTGCACATAAAAATTTCTAAACACATCCTGCATGGTCCAGCCTCAGATACGGTGGATAGTCCTCCAGCTGCCTGACATATTGGCAGGCAGCACTGGTGTATAAAAGAAGAGCATATCGCAAAGTTTGACTCCATGGCTGATGACACCACTGTGAAACCCAGACAAGGAGGAAAAGGCAGACCAAAATTTCCAGAGTCCTCAACCATAAGAAAGGGTTTTCCCCTTTTCCTCTGCAGCCATCATTCACCATGAGGTTCTCCCATTTCTACAAGGAAGGAAGCTTAATTCTCACTGGAGTTGATGTGAAAGCCACAAAAGAATTAATTTGCACAAGGCCATTACTGCACCAGCGCTGTGCGTACCAGTCAAACTCAATGAAGGTGAGTCTGAGCTTCCAGCAGCTGTACCCTGACAGATTCCAGAGAACACTGATGTGTATGATGTCTTGTGAAAATACTTGTGCATGGATCTCCCCCTCCTTGTTTCTTCTGCAGTCTCAGCAAAATCAGCTGAAATTTCTCAGTAAAATTATTTTTTCTTTATGTTGTCCTGTTGCTAAGCACTTCTAACTCTTCAGAAACGGTAGCCTTTGTTGCAGGGGAGTAATTTCAGGGTTCTGCTTACTGCAGAATAATGTTTAGATTTCTTAAAGAGAAGTGCAACTTAAAGAGTTCAGTGGTGGGTTCACTCTGTTTACTGCATGGGGGAAACATGTCAAGCTGAATGCTGCTTATTCTCTCCAGATGCCCGTACACATTCATGGAGCAAACTTTCAAGCACCTTCCCTCCCTGATAACCATTCGCTCCGGGGGCTGTGTCTTGGAACTCCAGAGACAAACTTTCAGGCAAGGCACGATAACTGTATGCAGAGCAGACTTTCAGGAGACAAAATTCTTAGAAAATAAAAAATTTAATGGAGTAGAATAGCAGAAGGGCTGAGCTTAAGCTGGGTACCTGTCCAGAGGTCCCCCTGAGCATAGAAAACTACAAACCTTTATAACTTTGCAGACCTTCACACCATGATTCAATCCGATAGCAATATTTCACTCTGGGACCTTCTTGCTTTTCATTGGATCTTTTTCACTGATTCCATGTGGGCCTTTGTTTTGTTCAGCTGTAGACATTGTTTATGGTCTATAGCCTTGCAGATACTGTTTTGTCTGAATAAATCCTTTCTTTTCAGCGAAGTGCAAAATAGGCCTCATCTTATAAGTGTTCAGTGTAGTTTGTAGTTGCTTTCGTTAAATATGAGCAGAACTTTACAGCTTAAAATTTTAGCAAATCCAGCTTGCTAAGTAACATGAAGCAAAGAGTAAATTGAAAATCATACAACCTTGTATCTCTAAATGATTCATTACATTTAGTACGCATCTACTTAAACCAAATGATTAATATTGAACTTAAATGGGGCTCATCCACTGACCTGTGAATAGTAAAACAACTGCCATACAGCTCACTTATTTAGCAGGGAGAGCTCAAAGTGAGCTCATCCAGGCTGTCATATTTATAGAATAAAGTGGTTGACTCATAGTCAATTGCATACAGTAGGAAAAGTATGCACAAGACTCCTTGTGCCCACAAGTTACCTGCGTTCAGTGAGCCGTTCTGCTTCCTTGTGGGTCTCCTGGAAGGAGTTCTTGGCCTGGCTATGGCTCAGGCCCTTCCCTCCTCCGGAGCCTGCACCAAACTGCTGCTGGTGTGGCTGGGGGGGATCGAGTGCATCCACCACAGCCTTAAGTTACCCTCTGGGATTCAGGAACACCAATGAATTGACCTTTAGGAGACAGACAGGGTTACTGTCCAGGGACCACCTTTATTTTCTCTTAGATTCAGTGTCCTAGTTCATGCCTGTTTCTACACACAGCTACCCTTCCACGCTTGCCACTGTAATGTCTGGTATCAAGTCTGTCCTTTAACCCACACCAATTTATGCCTGGTCACCTGCCAGGCCTATTTTGAGGACAGCCCTAGTATTCATTAGTGCTCTGCCTGCGCCTTGCTCTTCACACAAAGGAAGAAACATGGGAGCCAGAGCTGAAGGGAGCCACAGGGATGTGTGGTGCTCTCTGAGAGGGCCCTCTGATCTGAACTGTCAAGAGCTTGGGGTTGCAGCCTGGGGTGCAAAGCCCATTGCACCATAGTCTGAATAAAAACTAAGAGCTTAAAGACTCTAAATTTTCACGGGAGCTCCAGAAAACTACAGAGGAACCCAAAGAACAAGTCACCTGCAGAGGGAAGGTCCCTAACAGTAGACGTCCTGCCCCAGCTCACCTGCCTTCTCCCAAGAGCAGGATTTCTTCTCATTCTTTGTACCATCCTAAAGTTTACCAGGCAGCTGCAGAGCCAGTTTGCACCTCATGAGGCCCATAGCTGCTTTAAAGTATTATGTCATTAATTTCTTGATCAACAAGTGTGCAACTGCTCAACACCTCCTTGGAAACTTCTGATTCACACTTCTAATAAATCTTTAAAATTATGTGGAGCATCACAGACATGGAGACTTACCTTTAAAATCACAGACATCACAGACATCACAGACATCACAGACATCACAGACTTACCTTTAAAAATACTACCAGTGCAGACAGCAATCTGATTTGGAAGAATTTTAGCAGCTGTAGGCTTGAAGAGGAAATTATCATTTTAGAGCCTTATACCACCCTCAGAACACCTTTATCAGTTTTTATGATTTCTTAAAGATGTTACAAAAGAAGATCTGAAGAACTCCAACTGGAGAGTAGCAGAGCCTCATCACACCAAATAAAACCTCTCCTGTGTGCAGTGTAACTGAAGTAATACACAGAGAGCCCTTCCTGCAAATTCCTACCAAAACCAGAGATAATTTAATTTTCCCAACATACCATGAATCTGGGTTGACCAATCTGTAATTAGAATGGGTGTGTTTCGTGAATGAGTTTGTTATAATTATATCTGCTTCTAAAGACAAAATACAGTTATAAATATTTTCACCAGTGGTTTTTTTTTTTTTTCTTTTTTAAATCTATGTATAGAAAAAAAAAAAAAAAAAAAATATAAATTTTTAAAAAAATATTTTTTTTTTTTTAAATTTTTAAAAAAAAAAAAAAAAAAAAAAAGTCTGACAAATGTTGAGACAAATTTACTAACCTCAGTTCCTCAGTAGTAGTATTTATATGACTAGAAGTTCACTGCATAAGGCAATGCAGGAAAGAACAGCAAACACAGGAAGGGAGTACAGGAAAGGGAAATAGTGGACTTCCATTTTTCCGTGGAGACATTACATCATTTGCTTTGCAATGTATCTGTATTTCGCAGCCAGAATAATATCAGCCAGCTCCAAGATAAGGAACACATTTATTTAGAGAATAAATCTAGTTCAGATTTCATCATAATGTCAATATTTGCTGTATTAATATTACAGTTCCTCTCAGTTAATACTCAGTAGTTAACAATGTGTTTTGAGCAAAAGGAAAAGATCTTCTAAACTAACTGTGCATATAACCTGGGAATTGCCAGGTTCGGAACATGTTTCACTCCACTATCAGAGGATTCTTTCATTGCTGTTCATCGCCGGGTGCAAGGAGATCAGAATAAGTCTTCAATCAGCAGAAATCAGTTGACTTCCACCTTGTAGGGCTTTGTCTTGTGGTGTTTTTTTCAATATTCTAGTGCCAAACATGACAACTAGGACAAAAGAGGAGGCTCCTGTCGGTAACTGCGGACAGTCCAGCCTGGCACTCACAGGCCGCTGCAGCAGACTTCATGCAGTCCTCCCTGCCTTGTGACAAGACACGGACTGGCAGGAGGCCGGGCTCTGGTGACCAGCTCCTCGGGGTTGGGCTCTGGCTGCAACTGCTTGAGGAGCCCTCGCTGAAGGTAGAGGGGCAGCAGCCAGTAAAGCTGCTACAGGGACATTACAGAAGTGCTGGGTACATTGCAGAAGGAAAGTGTCTTTTCGGCCAGCGTTGAAATCTTGAATTCCTTAGCTAGGTAATGGGGTTCATAGAATCATAGAATGTCTGGAGTTGGAAGGGATCCACAAGGATCATCGCATCCAACACTTGCCCCTGCATAGGACAACCCCACAGTTCACACCATGAAGGCATTGTCCTGAGGGCATTGTCCTATATCTTCTTGAACACTGTCAGGCTTGGAGCCATGACTGCTTCCCTGGGGAGCCTGTTCCAGTGCTCCACCACCCTCTGGGTGAAGAACCTTCTCCTAAGATCCAGCCTAAACCTCTCCTGGCACATCATCCTGCCATTCCATTGGGTTCTGTCATTGGTTGCCAGAGAGATCAGCACCTGCCCCTTCTCCTCCCCTTGCAAAGAAGCTGTAGACTGTGATGAGGTCTCCCCTCAGTCTCCTCTTCTCCAGACTGAATAAACCAAGTGACTTTAGCCACTCGTCACTTGGCTTCCCCTCCAAACCCTTCATCAACTTCATAGCCCTCTTCTGGACATTCTCCAGTAGCTTTATATCGTTTTTATCCTGTGGCACCCAGAACTGCACACAGTGCTCCAAGAGAGGCCACACCAGTGCAGAGCAGAGTGGGACAATCACCTCCCTGCCCGGCTGGCGATGCAGTGCTGGATGCACCCAGGACACGGTTGGTCCTCCTGGCTGCCAGGGCACACTGTTGGCTCATGTTCAACTTGCCATTGACCAGAAACCCCAGTTCCCTCTCCACAGAGCTGCTCTCCAGCCTCTTGTTCCCCAGTCTGTATACTGTTATATTTCATTAAATTTGGGCAGAAGTTAGAGAGGGACTTCCTTAACCATAACCCAAGCAATACTAGTTTCTATAGGCCCAACGAGCAATTTGCCAATTGCTACTCTGTTAAGCCCAAAATAAACAGAGGACTTCACGGTGGGCTGCTTGCTATACATTTTCTACCCATTTATTGCAACACATACTGTCAAGGGAAGCTGTGTGTCTCTCCAAATGAAATAGGTTCTGCAATACACACAGTTATGAACACATGAGTATTCAGCAGTACCCCTTCCCCCTCACCCAGCTCACGTGTGGTGTGTGGGTTTGTCACAATCAGCCACTGGAATAATGTCCCCAGGAAAGTGGTGGATTCCCCAGCATTCGACACTTCTAAGATTCAGCTGGACAGAGTGTTGGGCCATCTTGTATAGACTGTGTTTTTGCCAAGAAAGGTTGGACCAGCTGATCCTTGTGGTTCCTTCCAACCTGGTATTCTGCAATTCTATGATTCTGTTGTTTCTGCTGTCCCTAATATACACATCAATGACTCAGAGAACTCCTAACTCATTGTTCAGCAGCAGCTCTCCCCACAGCCCTTGATGAGGTGGATTAGTCATGTCCTCTGACACTGCACTTACCATGGCCTAGTGATGACTGTGCGATCAATGACTCACAGATCTGCACCAAGGGAGTAACCTCCCCTTTGTGAACCCCTAGATTGCACCTCCATTGTTCCCTGGCCTGGATCTTGCCATCTGTCCCTCTGGTGTTCTTCCATTCACACAGGTCTCTGCATCAACTTGCCCTCCTCATGCTAGTAAAGCGGGCCTCACCAATAGCTATGGTGACCAAAGCTATAGCCCACCACATTACTGACTCTGTCATTCAGATCTTGGTGTTTTGCAGGAAACAGAAGCTATGAGCTTGACTAGCTGGCTTGGACTACTGTTCCCTTATCTGTTCTGTCAGATATGTCACGTGTGGCCCCGTGTGGCAAGCCCCATGCTGTGCAGTGAGCTCAGGACATGCAGAGCAGGTCCCCAGACCACCATTCTCACCAACGCACAGAATAAACGAAACTGTCATAATCCACAGGAGAACAAAGGCCAATCATTTTCTGCCTGAATTAGACATTTCTTTGCAAAGTTCCATGACTCACAAAGTAGAAAATAATCCAGATGATTCTGTTTATTGTTATACTGGTTAATTTTCCTTATTTCAAGATTGCCCTTTTTTTCACTAAACTTCCTAGTAATGCAAATGTCATTCAGCTTTATTCAGATAAACCATGTTAAGTATATAGGTTTGGCTGAGAAGTGCTCCTTTCTGCCCCAAAATTAATTATGAATTTGTGGAATACTCTCTGCGAACAATGTTTTTATTAGCTTTATAGAATGCATCTCTCCTCTACAGAAAAGACGGTTATTGACAGCACAAGAGATGATACAGAAAAAATTAAGTCTAGCATTCAAAACAGTAATGAGTATTCCTACATATTAATACTCATACCAAGCTTAAAATTCGTACTATTCGGATCACAGACCACTATTGAATGCTATGGCAAAGAAACTATATAAGCAATGATAATTACCATTTAAAAATAGTTAATAGTGTGAAGTGGAAGATTTAACATGTTTTTTCTTTTAATGTACAGCCCCATTCCCAGAATTTCACTGGACCATGCGGACAGACCAACTGTCACAGCTGTCTATCAAGGCTGAATTAGACGAAGATGAACAATACAGGCTTTGTGGTTCAACTGAAACAGCAGCCTCAAAAGCTTCCATTTCTCATCCAAGGGCACTGTGGGAGCATTGTCCTCCCCCACTCTGAAAAGAGAATGGAACAATTATGTTACTGAAATTCCTCCGCAGTGCATCTGAAAGACTGTTTATGTCCAGACAGGGAGACAGGGAAGACTATAAGTAGGGATTTCATGACAGCAGGTGGGGGCAGTTTCAGGGTATGTACTTCAGTGACATGATGGTCCTGATTCTTCTTTTTTAGGGTAAAGCCAGTGCTGGAAGATTTACAAGCAATGGAGGAAATGGCAATAAAAACAACTAATTAGATACAGTAGTAAAATTATTAAGTTGAAACAAAGCTTGACAATTGGCTTTCTGAATCAATCAGGTAATTGATTCTAATGTGGAGAGCATGGCAGTAAACTATTATAGAAAGCAAAATACACTTGTCACAGAGAAATTTTTACCATTTACTGTTTTAGGGGCCCTACCAAGTGAAGTGCTGAGTACACAGCTCTCATGGGAGTCAGGTGGGCTCAGGAGATAGAAAACAATCACCCAATTTGTCCCTCTTAATGGCAGTAACATTCATTAGCAGCAGAGATAAATCAATACTTGGTTTCATGCAAACACGTATTCACGTGCTTCAGCATAACCTTACAAAATCAGCTGCACAGGTCGCCTCAGGCTCCTGAGGTTATTTTGGTGCCAACTGTAGCTCAGTACGTACACACAAAAAATCCATTAGTGCCGGGGCGCAAATGGTCACCTGGGGCTACCATTGCTTGGAGGGTCAACACATTTCTAGAGAGTTCCCACTCTTCTTCTTAAAGAGGAAGGGTGTCTAGAGGCTGTCAGTCACCAGCAGTGCTGTTAAGAACTCAGCATCTACCCATGAGACAACCCAACCTGTGCCATGATTTCCATGCTCCTCCTGGTTATTGTCCAGTACCCCCAAAAGTCATGGTGTGCAGCAGCAGGACCATTTGATGGTCAACTTGAAGAGCTTTCTACCAGCTACCTTCTAAGGGAGGCTGTAAGCCCTTCAACAGAGTGGCTGGTTTCAGCCACAGTTACAGTTTATGTTTATCTGCCCTGGGTTTGATATAAAGGTGTAACGTTAGAGAACGGGTAATAATAACAAGTTATTCTCCATCTCTGGAATTAACTCTCGGTGTGTTTCTCTGTGGGCTGCTGATATGAGGGTGCAGGGACCAACCCCCTCCCTTAAGTGAAAAGAAAGGCTCCTCTTGCGTGGACAGAAGATACTGGATCAGGGAATTAGACTGAAAAATCTGACCCAGTAAGCTCAAAGAAACAATAAACTTCATGTTCTTAAGGTTCTGTGTAGGCAAGCTAATGCTGTGACACAATGACACTTTCTCAATCTCAATTAGTGCTGAACTAATTAACAAAACTGTTTTATACACTGCAGTGAGTAGTATATCTCTTCTTTCTTGGATAATCCCTAGTGTGATGTAAGGGTGATTGAGTATCTAATTAGTCCTTAATTGAATGCACATTTTGTATTTTTTTCACCAGTTCGAGTTTAATGCTTTTGGTCCAAAAATCAAAGTCAGTGAAATTAAGTTGAACTGGGATTTGGGCAGCTATTGTATTAATGGATTACTTTTGGAAAGGAGCCTAATTATGAGCCAGTCTGAAGATTTCAGTTGTGTTTGTTATAGAAATATTTAATGTATTGCCTGGCAAAAGACTGATTGTATTTATTGGTAGTGTTGTTATTCATTATTAGCCTTTATTCTTATTTAAGAGTAATTTTTCTACCATGTTAAATTAATAGCACCATTCCATAATACATGTGGTCAAGTAATACACTACTTAGGCTAAAGATCTATGTAGATACAAAGACACCTGCTTCTCTTAGTCTTCTGAAAAGTTTTGGAAATGTAATATTTGAGTTACAGTCGTACAAATGTGCATGTGCATTATAATCAGAAAATTGCGCAGATGCCTTGCTTGTTTATGGATTGTATTTCTGCCTCTGAAACCTCCTTTGCTTAGGTTGAGTCCTACATGTATTAAATAGAGCCCCACTGCTTCTGGTGGAGACTTCTACAGATCAGACAACCATCCCCAAAGAAAAGTTTTCAGCATCAGTGCCATAATGTGTAAATACCTGGGAAATGTGAGAGCTATTATTTCAATACCCATGGTTTAAAAAGAAAAAAAGAAATATTAACGGGGTCGATCAAAATTCTGAAATTGTCATCAGAATGTAAAAAAATCATTATGCTTCCAAGAATATTTCTTTCTAATTCCTTCATATAATAATTTTATATATATATATAAATCTATATATGGTGTGTGTGTATATCTATTTAGATACTTAGATTCCTCACAGAGAATAAATTTTCTTGCACAAAGCTGGGATAAACGCAAGACTGTACCTTTATCTCAGAAACAAGGAGCAGTGGCAGGAGCAAAGACAGGGCCAAGCTGGTATAATTTTAAGAACCAAAAGTCCCAATGTTCCCATAGTAATAGATAGAATACATTTAAAAGAGAAGATATAAGAAATCTTCAGTAAAATGGGTTATTTTTCAAAGTCTTCCAAAAGCGTTGAGAAAGTGCAAATGAAATAGGATGGCCATGATAATCTGCCTTTCCCTCTGATAGGAAGGAAGTACTGTAAGATGTCCTACCGCAGCAGCCCTAGGTCAAGATTACTACACAAGATCAAAAACTGTTCTGCTGCTTAAAAGTAGTCAGTTTGCTTTCTGAGGAGCTTTTCCACCACTTCTTTTGTCTTACCATGTTCCTTATCATTATTGTCTCACACAATGTCTTTATTTTTTCCCTTGCCTCCTTTTCCTTAACAGCAGGTTAAACCAAAAAGTTTAAGAGCTTAAAAAAAAATAAAAGGACATGGGTGGCAAAACCACTTTTACACTGACTACACATCACCCTTATCTGACACTTTTCCCAAAACAGCATCTAAAAGTGTGGTCAGGCATGGATTCATAGTCTCTCAGAAAAAAAATACAAACTGACTACCTTATGAATCCTTATCTTTCCTGAAGCACTTCACATTCCTTCCATTAAAAGGTCACAATTTATTGAATCTACGTCTATTTCTGTGGGCATTTAACAACATCAAACTAAAGTTTACCTTTGTTTCTCTTGAGCTCTGGGGATGCGGAAACGTCTTTTAAAAATTACGGCAGGTTTTGCTTTGTAGCCCTGCTCTGTCGTAAACTGTTGTGTTGGTATTCTCTTCCTTGAGTGACAATTTTCAGTTGCAAAAATGTTTTCAGTAACTCAAATAACTTTGTTGGTTTGGTTTGCTAGTTATTTTCAAACTGTTGCTGTCTGCTTAGCAAGAGTTTGTTTGCATACTTTCACTGCATTGTTTTCATCCATAGGAAATTAGAATAAAAAATTCTGTAACCACCCGGATCCTCATTTCCAACGGAGTAATAATGTCCTTGACATTTGAGAGCTGTTACACTACTATATTTTACATGTACTAATCTAGAGTCTCTATGTTTTAAAACACAGGTGTAGTTTTATCAAAGATGATTTAAGCTTCCGACCATTATGCTTCAGCATTAATGTGCAGCATTTTCACCTCAAAAGAAAATAACACAGTGAAGCTTCAGTTTGTGTTCAGACTCCAGCTTTTGTGTTGAAATTGCCAATAAATGTGCTGCGAGGGTGTTTTTTACGACAGGCACTCCCAGCTACATCATCACATCCCACGTAGCAGTGTACAAATCATACATGGCTTCTAGTAAGCAGCTGGAAATTACACTCTCAGAATGCTTTTAATAAAAAAGCTGATGATTAACAGTGTATTGTGGATAGCAAAGAATGTGTGATGCCAACAGAGAGTCACAAGTGAAGTAATTTGGGAGCCCCTTGTCATCATGAATTATCTTACTTGAAGCATAAGCAGGGTCTGATTCCTCAGCTACCTTGTGATTTTTTTAGCTTTGAAAAGGAAGCACAGTATTTTGTTTCTTCTTGGCTTCTTCTTTACATGCTAAGGAATTCCAACTGTTTTCCATTCCTCCACCAATATTTGTGTATTTCTAGAAGAGCTGAGTAAAGGACTGAACAAGGGCAATTCCAATGTGGTACTCATTCTACAAACAAACACAACTCAAAATGGTTTTCTTCCTCATTTAGGCCTTGATCACTCCGCATACTGACACTCTGGCCAGGACACAGCATAAATTCCTATGACACCAGCAACCTGCCTACGACTCTTGGGCTGCCTGGTCTACCATAGGCCTAAATTGTGACTCCTATGTCACAGATATGTCACACAAGCAACATAAGTATTTTGCTGCTCACTAATTTGAATCCTCAGCAGAGGGAAAACAAGTCAGACTGCCATCACAGGGTTAGCCTAAAATCTCAGTGCACAGCCCCCTCCCATTACAAAGAAGTAGTGGGAAGTAACTGAAAACGCACCATCTTTCAGCCATTCCTGAAGCTCTTGGTCCCCTGAACGCTCCAAAAGCTTTGGTGTGTTTCCAGTAGGTCTCTGATAATGGTGTGTGGGTCAAAAGCCAAAGGTGTTTGGCCCTCTGCCCTATAGGCTCACACTCAAAAGTGAGCACATTCTCAAGTACTCTGAAGTGGCAGCAGAGTGCTGGGCACTATACATAAGCTCTTAAAAACAGGAGAATAGTCAGCTTTTTTGATAACACGAAGCTGAGTTTCTTTCAAGGACTAAAACTTAAAAATTAAACCAAGCTCCTTTTAAGCACGAAACCTAAACTCATGGAGACAAACAATGACTGATGAAAAATCACTTGCTGAGAAGCAGCATAAATACTCGTATTTAATCAAATCTAGGAAGTTGGTGTTTGTATTTCTAAAGAACTAGTGTTGAATAATCTTTGTGTTGGTTTCTGGTTTTTTGTGGGTTTTTTTAAACCAGGAAGAAGACAAGAATGGTCATAGTAGCCTAATGATGTCTGCTGACAGCTCACTCTGACTCCGGATCTACACAACAGGAAAGCATAAAATCCCCAAGTGCTGGAACGTCAGCAGAGAAACTCCTTTGAGAACTTCATGAACTACAAAGGCTACTAGTAAACTGGGAATAAAGGTATACATTGACTGGTAAAGTAAACCTCCACTGAAATGCAAAGTTCACTGAGATTCACCTAGGCAAAGAAATACAGACCAGACCATCCTGCTACTCTTCCCTTTGTTTCTCAAAGGCAAGGCACAGCTCCACAGCTTACTCTGTATTTTAATTTCCCTCCATATTCTATAATGTAGCTACCGTACAATATGCAGTGCCACGCAGAGGAGGGGGTACCACTACCTGTTTAGTACCAGCTCATTCACACTGGCAACACTGATTCTCTGTTCAATGTCCTACAGAAAGAGCAGCATAGTTTTACACAAGAGCAGCTCAGCAGCTTCAAAAGCAAGTTATCTGCACTGTTCACTCGCTAAATGCACCAGCTACAGTCACCACATTGCCTTCTCTCCTCACTGTGAAACTAACGCTGTGCCAATTTCTGCTTCTCTGCTCAGAGCTCTCAATATCACACAGACAGTCTCTGCAGTATCAGTCTCTGTTCCTCTCACCCTAAATTACTCCTTCCTGTTCCTCAAGCCTAGCACAAGCTTGGTGTTTTAATGATGTCATTTATTTGTTATCCTCTAATCTTGAATGTACAACTAGGAAAATGGTAATTAAATTAAGAATGGGTTTCAATTCAAATTAATTTCTGCTATTCTAAGTTACAGGACATTAGATAAACTGGGAGCTACTTACAAGCTGAAGTCTACCAAATATGTATGTGCATGTATGAACATGTACATGCATTTGAGTATACATAAATTGATGCTTTTTCAGCAGTTTCTGAATCAATCCCAAAAAAAATGTTCAGGAGAACTGGAGTAATGTACATAGATAGATGGAGTAGGTATAAGCTATCGTCACACTTGGAGGACAATTCTTTATTCACAGATACAAAATAAATTGTGTC
Source organism: Pampusana beccarii (assembly GCA_013399365.1). Classification (NCBI taxonomy): domain Eukaryota; kingdom Metazoa; phylum Chordata; class Aves; order Columbiformes; family Columbidae; genus Pampusana; species Pampusana beccarii. The sequence goes on along the minus strand of VWYH01001699.1, from coordinate 497,086 downwards.
TGAGATGTGCACTTTTCAGATAAGACACTGGAAATAAAATTCTTTAGCTTATTAATTATGCTTAGTGGAAAGGAAATTAAAGTTTATCACTTTCAAAAGATAATATTCTTACAATATTATTTTAGCTAGTTATTTTTCAGAACAAGCTCTTACTGCCTTCTATGAAAATAATCTCATTGATTTAAATGACTTCTGTACCAGGCACTTATTTGACCTCCTCATAGTAAATAAGAGCAATGCCATTTAATTATTCTATGCATGGAATCATGCTTACACACCCTGATTTATAAAGAGATGAAGACATGGAAGGATGTCATACTGAATTCAGTATCACTATCAATTCAAGTTGATACTCAGGCGTTTGATTCAGACACCTTGCTCATTCAGAGATAAAGCTGTTACACTGATATAACAGAGGAAAAAGGGATGTCTATCAAATCAGTTAGATATGAAGCAACGAAGATTAAAGAGAGGGTAGTAAATCCATTGGAAACCACAAATGATGCTGTCTTTTGTGCCACTGGAAAAGTACTTATATGTTACGTAAGGTAGCAAGCCCCAAAATATAATAGCCTGCTGGAATACTCACAATTCACATGTTAAAAAATAGTGAGCCAGGACTCAAACTGCCAAAATATTAGCCTTTAACAAAACAGAAGATTTAAGGTTCTCCTTATTTGATTTCTAGGAGTGGTAGCATTTGTTGTCTCCATGGGTGAGCTTTGCTGCATAACAATAAGAATTACAAATCTTTTTCCAATATCTCCTGAGATTATCAAGACATAGCCTGATGCCCATAACAATGGCTCTGAGTCAAGTATGAAGTATCTGTGGTAACACTGAGGAAGTCACAATGTTATCCTTTCTCTTTTTTACTTCAGAAAAGGATCTGGGAGTCCTTGTAAACAACAAATTGAACATGAGTCAGTAATGCACCCACACGACAAAGCAGACCAGCAGCCTCCTGGGCTGTGCTAGGAAAAGCATTGCCAAGTAGAAGGATATGATTCTTCAGTTCTATTCAATAACGATGAAACATCTGGAGTACTGTGTCCAGTTCTGGGTTCCCTCATTCAAAAGAAACACGGACACACTGGAGTGAGTCCAGCAACAGGCCACAAAGATGATTAAGATGAGAGAGCTGGGACTGCTCAGCCTCAAGAAGAGATGTTTCAAGACGGATCTCATCAATGTGTACAAATATTTTATGAGAACACAAATACAAGATGGTGCCAGACTCTTCAGTGGTATTCAGTGAAAGGAGAAGAGGCAACGGGTACAAACTTAAATACAGGAAATTTCATTTAAAATTAGGAAAAATCTTTTTCCCTGCAAGGGTGGTCTAACACTGGTACATGTTGCTCAAAGAGGTGGTGGAGTCTTCATCCGTACAATATTCAAAACCCAGCTGGATGTGGCCCTGAACAACCTGCTGTAGTTAATGCTGCTTTGAGTAGAGAATTGGACTGGTAGGTCTCCAGGGGCACCTTCCAACAGCAACTATTCTGTGATTCTGTTCTTCACTGTCTAAAACTGAACTCAATTTTTGCACCTTGTATGTCTGAAAGCAAATCTGTACTGAGCTTTCCCTCCGAATTCCTTAACACCTGACTAATTCTGTCACTACTGGATATGATTTAAAGAGGTTAGAAATGAGAAAAGTAATGGCTTTTTGGAGGGAAACGTAAGTGAAAACTTTGGCAACTGCAGGAGAAAAAGGATGTAAAGACTGTTCTATAAGGGATATATTTCAAAAACACCCATACAAGAGAGTCTAAAGTTGCATTAACCCCAGGCTAAAGGAGACAGATGCATTCTTAGCAGAAAAACCACAGCCAAAAGAGGCCAACTAAGTAGCAACAAACTTATTACAAATCCCACTGCATTAAAGAGAGCAGTGAAGCTACAAAGTTCTACCTGTTTTGTCCTCCTGAAGGCTCCCTCTAGAGCCCGGTCAAACTTTGTTCTAGAACTGGAGGGCGCTATTTTCAGATCCAGGCTTTCCCACGATAGAGGAACATTAAAAAAAAAAAAAAAAATCAGTTCTTTACCTGAGATTACACACCATGCTATATCACATTTGTGTCATCTCTGCTTTCAATTCGACAAATTACCATAACTTTCATCGAAGATCAACATAAGCCACTTGATCATGAGCCACAAAGGGTTTAGTTCCATCATGGTTTAAACCAATGCTGAAGAGCAGATGCTCTGAAGATTTTGAGCACAGCATGCATAAAACCTGCATTTTGATTCCATCAAAATGAATTAGACCTTTCAAGCAACCTCTTTCTACTCTTGTTTATTGAACACTTCTGGAAACATTTGTCTCCTTCTTTCCCTAACAGAAAGATGAGGCCGTGGAAAACTAATGTTCCTCAAGGTTCTCCAAGTGGCTTTACCACACTGGCTTGGAATAAAAGAAAATATTGAAAACTCTATTGACAGGAGTTCCAGCAGCCTTGGCAGAGGGACATCATGTCAGAAAAGAAGTCCAGTAATGTGTTTGTAATTGTAATATTCAAGACATGCCAGACCTTTAGCATAAAAGGTAATCTCCTGTTTGAAAGGAAGACATGCTCCCTCTTGGATCACTATGCAGATGCTACACTGCAAACTATTACCTCCACATCTACTACTGAGTCTTCACAGAAATATACAGCCCATGTCAGCAGTCCCAGTTTAAGGACCATTACCCATTCCCATGAATTAGGACACGTGTCTTTTCTGATGGTGTCTGAGGTCTGTGTGAGCAGCTCCTGCTCCTCAACATCTTCCTCCTGGAGAGAACTATGGAAAAATCACTACAAATAGGCAGGATTGTTTTCTTCCCTTTCTCCCTTTTTGTATAGAAGAGAGGTGATCAAAGCCACACGATTTCTTTTCACACTTCATATATCCAGTTTCCAGCTTCCCAGAGATAAACCCAATACCAAGGACATATTGTGAACCCTTGACTGGTTCAGTGCTATTTGGACTGATGCATCCAAAACCAAAAAGAAGATCTGGCCAAATGAATTTCTGATAAATAACTCAACTAGGTTTAGAGAGCCAAGTGCCATTTCTTCTGTGGGCTACACAAAGCCAGGAGTCACAGCTCTTTCTCAGTGCTTGAGAGTCCATAATTAGCATAGCTTTAGAGTGAGGACTATCATTTTACATTAAAAATTCTATCATTTGGGAATTAAAACTGCAGATTATTTTGTGAAGCATGGCCAAGATAAATCTTATTATTTAAAACAAAACTTTTAAGTATAGACAAATGTAATAAAATTTCAAACATGAAAGCAAAAGGGAAATTTTTACATTTCAATTCCAGCATTGTAAAGGAAACTCTTTCATGCTTAAAATTCAAATTCAGCATGTCAAGTAATTTCACTGTTACAAACTTGAATTACCTGCATTGGCCTGAGGGCATTATTCACCCTCTGAGAAAAACTGTACTTTAATATTGCTATGATTTTCCCAAGTAATTTTTATGCAGAAGCCGGGATGAATTTGAATCATCCATTTCAAGATTAAAGTGACGACACTTGGTGACTGCAGAGAACCATGTAATTGAGAATTGAGCTTAGGGATGTGTCCAAAATTAAATATGGGAATGAGAAAACAATATTAATACAGGGACTAATGTTTCACTTTCTTAGATTAAATTCCGGAATGCAGATATTAAATAGGGTTATAAAATACAAATAAACCCTTACTTTAGAAATGTTTAGATGCATATTGAATGCTTATGCTGTGTGGAAAGATCATGAAATTGTTGGCCACTGTCTCAGCCCATTTAATAATTTGTCACATGCAGGAGGAAATATGATCTTTCCACTTAGTTTTAATGGATCCATTTTTGGAAGCATTGAATTATTAATCTCTTTTAGGGGTAATCTGCTGCCTGATCATTCGTTAACTTCACATGAAGTTGGAGGCCAGACCCAGAGCATGCTCTGAAGAGGCTTAACTCCACAACAGAGCCTGATGTGAACTAAGGAGTTCCATCATTAACGTAGACAAGGCAAAAATCTAAAGTACAAATAAAGGTCCTTACCCAAAAGTGTATATCAAAAGCCTTTCAGCAGCATGCTTCCAGGTGAAACTCTGGATGGATTGGTTCTCTTGTGAGCATATGGCTTTGAAGAAATGGGCAGAGTGAGAAACTGACACTTTTATATAATGGATCCTACCAGCAAAATAGGGTAATGGAGAGTATCCAATGTTTTTATTATTTAAATAAAGTTTGTTGTAGGATGTAGATGAAAAATTTTACAATGTTAAAAAGTAGCAGGACTTATTAAAGAAAGCAAGTGAACAGATTTGTCCTTTTCTTGAAGACTTCCCACATTAGCTGTCTTACTATGTGTATCAAGGTAAGGCCACTTCATTACAAAATCAGCCATGAATGTTGGTGTCTTGACTCACTATTTTCAAGGTAACTAGTTGTCTTGATAGCAAATCTTCTTTAACTCTCTAAGAATCTCATTACCGTGTTTTTCACTATAGTAAAACATCGACTGACTAAGTATAATGAGGTTTAGGAATAATTGTTGGGTATTGAGGGAATTCATCTTTACTTGACAAAGGCTAGGGGAACATGACATGAGAAGTTCTAATAACTCAAGTGGGGATAATGCAGGTTCACTTGTGTATTAGCCCTTTTGCGCTGAATACAACATCATTCTTAAACTCTTGCTCTCTGAGCCAATTAAAGCTGAAAACATCACTGAGAAGTAGCAACTACTTCAAAGAATGAAATACTAAAAATTAGCCATGACAGAAGTTAATAAGTTTCCTCTTGTATCTGCACTCATTTTGCCCAAGATTTGGTCTGGCTGGGAAAGAGCAGCATTGTGAAGCAGGGAGAAGGGATTCAAAAAAAGGCCTCCTTTGAGAATGAAAGGTCTCCTTCCAGAACTACTACTGTGGTTTTCAACAGATAACAGTAGAAAGATTCACCAACGACTGGTCTTCTAAAGACATGGTAAGAAATCAAACAGTGAACCTCAGCTAGTGGGGGAATCTGTCACATAACCTAAGCATGCTGTGTTGTTGCTCACTGCAGTAGTAGAAATCTGAAGTTACAAGAAGTAACTGTGATCTAACTGCGTGATCCACTGCCTACTGAAGTCAATACAAACATTTTAATTAATTAAATCACATATTATATTCCAGCCACTAAAGAACGTAATAGTAACCAAACTATTCCAGCCACCAAAGAACAAATAGTAACCAAACTATTATACTAGAGGATAAAATAAAACAATAGTGTCAAAATTTAAATTGTGACAATATACCATAACATGAGCTGAAATGAACTCAATGCATTTTCTCCTTTAGCTAAATCCCCTCTATGAAAATTATTTAAATGTTTTGATTTTTCCACTAAGCTTCTACTTACCTGAATAAAGATTTATTTCTCTTGTTTTTCCTCTTCCACTACTGAAATGCAGCCCTGATGACTCTATCGCTAAGTGGTTGAGTTGGTCTGAAGTTATCTCCCAGGATTCCATCACAGCCCTCTAAAAGTTCTGCACCTTTAACATGGGTCCTCAGCCTACGAAATTCCTCTATCTGAAAGGCAGAAAAACAGACATGAAGAAGCTGAGACACATTCTTCACTATGGGATTAATGATCAAAATAGCCCTGCCCAGCCACTTCTGCAGCTTTGAAAATTGGAGTGTTCAGGCACCGTATACTAAGGTCAATATACATCATTAATAACATTTTTAAATAGTTGTCAGCACTGTCAAAACATTTAACATGTAGAGAAAAATAAGAATATTCATGCACATGGTTTGGTAAATACCCTTTCTTTTGCGTAATTCCTTTGGGGATCTATAACCTTATTCAGCATTGTAGATTACATCCTATCAATCAATTTCACAGTTGTGACATGAGAGTAATCATTCTGGTCTTCATCAAATAAGTACATTTCAGGAATAATTTAGTCTACTACAAATTGTTTTGAATTTCTTCCAGTGATTTATTTATTGCCTAAAATTGTTGCTTCAACTAAATAAAAACTATTTTCTAAGTCAGGAGAATTCTGAAAAGACTCTCAGCTTTAGAAGTCTGTTGACATCGTATACGGAAAATGTGGTTTGTCCAATCAAAACAAAATACCACTCCAAAATTTCTGTAGATGTGGGTGCTAAGTATACTCAGAAAATCAAATACAGTCAAAAATAAACATAAAATATTTCAATTGGTCCAAATTAAACATATTTCTGGTTTATAGACTCCTTTTAGATTTTTCTAAACCTAATCTGTCATAGGGGGGAATGTGAGCAGCTTCCATCTCCATCCCTGGTATCAGCATATCAGCATCAAGCTCTGTGCGATAAAAAACTAAGAAAATCAATGTGTATCTCAGTAACATCAAACCTTATTGTTCAACAGTGCCATCTTTAAGAGTCTGGTATTCTAAATAAGTAGTTAAACTACTAACAAAATTGTGATTGTTTTTGCTGTGGCATATTGGCAAACTCTCTTAGCTGGATACAGCAAACCTGCCTGAAGGCTGAGAGGCTTCCCTGGCCTGAGCTTCTGCTCTTGTACCAACCCTGGGACACCTCTCTGTCCAGCTCAGCTGTCACTGGAAACTGAAGCTACACAGAAAGCAAAGTGGAGCCTGAAGTATTCAACCATTTTATCATGTAAGAAATTACAGAGAGTGAATTTCTCCATGAAAAACACTCTATGAAGGATTACAGGGAGAATGGAAGCGTGATTCCACAATTAAAAGAAATGAGGTACTAAACAGCAGGTAATGGTATTTTTATTCTTATATTGCCTGCAGAGAACACTTTCTTACTGCAACCTGGAAGACAACTGCCTTCATTGTTTTCTGCTCTACAGCAGAATTGATCCAGGCTGATTTACTTGATTTAGAGGCTAGCTAGTTCAGGTCTTCCTAAAAACCAGTGTGCTTAGAAATCAACACTCAGCTTCCTGCAGCTGAGATATAAGGCAACAGCTTAGACTCAAAAGATGAAAAGCAGAACAAACTGTAAAGCTCCTTGAATGTGCTTTTAGAGGCAGATCCTTATTTTGGAAAGTTGGTTTTTTTAATGTTTATTTAAAGCAAACTGAAAACAAATCCACTACAGGCTAGGAATTGAAAAAGTCTTCGAGAGTCAAGTGCTGGTAAATTGCCGAATGGGTTTTGTAAAGATACTGTCTTTTACTGTCTGAATCAACTCCGGAAAGTCTGAAATAATTGTAGTTTAGGAAGGAGCTCTTTACAAAAATGTGGCTTTTGTTTGATCTTCTGAGAATGAGAGACTTCAAACAAACACAGATGAAGGAGAGGGAAGAGCAGACTCTCTGCAAAGCTGGCGTTTGTGAGCTGTCTCCTACTGTAACTACAAATGCTCTGCCCCAGTCCCCATAGTGAAATAGCAGCTTCCAGTTTCTTCAGTCAGGAAAGGAAAAGGAGGACTGACCCGATCCCCGTGCCTGCTCTTTAGTCTTCAATGAAGTCAAGAAATGCAGTCCTACTCCAAGGGGGAATTGCTCCTGAGATCATCAGCCTCCTCGTTCAGTCCTTCACATCATGGTTCAGACCCCTGTGACACTGATCCTCTATACACATGGTGCTCTGCCTCATCCTTGAGAAGTGCTTCTGTCAGAAAAGGATACTAACTGTGCTGACACAACTTTCCCCATTAAATTTCCACATGATTAGGCAATGTGGATGTGTGCCCCACTCATCCTTCTTCATCTCATATGGAACACTTATCTCCTCCCAACTTCTTACACGTCAGAGCTGGGAAGTACACCCTGTAGGACTGCCAAGGAAATAGATCTTTTAGAGGCATGTGGCTAAGCGCCCTTGGATATTCACATACTTCACAGGAATAGCCATTTATAAAAGCTTTTCTCATGCCCAGAAGACACTAAGGATACCTAGGCCTGTTCACATAGAAATTCAGGATCAAATTCCAAACAGTGAAGAGGTAAATCCACAATGTTAAGTCACATTTCTATGAAATGAAAGCATTTAGTTTATATTTCGTAGAGCTTTGCGAGAATGTGTTTACCACTTCCTTGTATTCAGATCCTGAATACTGCATTCTTCTTTTTCACTTAAATATTTGCTGAATAACAGAACACACAAAACAGAGAATTTGCAAGTTTTCTATACAAAGGTTTCTTTTATATGAGGAATAGAAGCATTAGCCTTCTGCTTGAAAATTTCATGTGCCTCCATGATACCTTCCCAGGCCACAGACCTGCTTCCCAATGAACAGAATACTGTGAACCTCTCAGAGGCTTCATTTCACAAACTACCTAAATTTTGCACAATTCCAGCTCTGTATGCTAGTTACTATTGCTGTCCTCTAGGAGGTTTTGATTGTGAATGAGGCGGACAAAAGGACCAGAGACCTCGCCATCCGGTACAAAACCAGTTAACTCCGACAATGAGTACTGCAGAACAACAGCTCCTTGCTGCATCATCGTTTAAAATCCCTGCTCTGAGTGGCTTAGACAATGCACTTCAGCTGTATTTCAGTGAATCACAAAGCACATTATTCGCATATATCCAATTTTAAAAAAAAGTTAGCAGAGAGAAGCACAAGCAAGTCTTTTTCAATTATTTCCTGCTCTTTACTGGCCTAATAGGAGGGAGTTTTCTACTTTCTCCCATTGCAATTCAGCAGTGTGCATGCATGGGCGAGGTGTCTCACAAAAGCGGCCAACACAGTTCCTTCTGGGCTGGATATTTCAACACGAGAAAAGTGAGAACGATGAAAACCACAAAAAGAGGGCAGGAATATGCAAAAAGAGCACTGCAGGGTGCAGCTTTCCAGATAAGCACCTTTCCACTGAGGTCAGGAATAAAACTTCAAGAACCAGATTTGCAAAGCCCTTATTCTCCAGGGGAGAAGAGCCACCTGCACGCTTTATCCAGACCTCACAGAAGGAGCTGTGAAGGAAACATCTCTTTGGTGGAAGTGAAGCCTCACGTCAAAGAAAATGACTCCAGGAAAGCACATCCTGGCGCTACAGTCCTGGCTTGCTCTTTTGCTACTCATATAACCAGCACATTCAGATCCCAGCTGCTGAAGTGAGGTGCAATATGGAGATGAATCTCCTTTCACATAACATTGACTTAGATCAGTAGGAAATCAGCTCATGGGTTGAACTTTACTGTCTACAAATGCCTTCAAGAGAAACAGAAGAAGATTCTCTACTTTGCAATGGTCAGTCTATTATGCCTATGTCAAATCAATAAGATGGACCAAACATGTTACAATTATACAAAAATTTACAGGTGGTTTAATGAGTTATCAAGTTTTAGCAACCTTTTCATAAATACTCTATGGTCTCTCCACCTGCTGTATGGACTGTAAGAGTTTCAGTCATGGGTGGTTCATGGTTGCAGTGATACAGTGATTTCAAATGGGGTCTATCTTTCTGAAACACCCTGTAGTTCCTTCTGCATTGTTTCAAAATCAGTGAATGTGAAAATAAATGTGTGACTATGAACCAGAATTGCAATTTTATTCATTTTTTCCCCTTATAACCCACAGTTTGTTAAGCTAATCAATACTGCTATGTTAATTACAGAAAATGAGCATGTGAATAAGTATCTTATCTCCAATATATTAACTAGCTTCATCAGAGGAAGGTAATAAAACCCCTTCCATATCAGACTGTGTTGTTCTTTATTGTTACTTGTTATTGACACTCCAAAGTTTATTATTTTATTGACTGAAAAATGAAAATAGAAAACCTTGAATTTGTCTCTTACTGGCTACAACCACAGATGCTACTAGTATTTATAGAAATCGCTTAAAGTTTCATAAGCTATGTTCATTAGTATCCCACATAAGAAAGTTCTACAAGTTAATGACACATGTAAAAATAATGTATTTAAATCCATTAGAAATTCATTTGCACTGAAATCTATGCTTTAGTACTACAAGCAAGCTTAATAAAATTAAATGCCTTTACCAGCCTTCCATGGATGATTCAAAATGGTATATGCTATATTACATCTTATTTTCCACAGACAAAACCCCTTGCATTTCTAATCTCTCCTTAAATGGAATCCCTCATAGGCACTAATGCTCACATGCACAAAAGAGACCAGATACTTAATTGCAGGCAAAATGCTAATTACAAGTTAAAATATTGGATGTCTATGCTATAACAAAATATTCTGGCATCCTCAACAACTTATTTTAGGCATCCTGAAGAACTCTCAGTCCCTTTTGACTTTAGAATCCCAGAATCACCATCTCTCATTTACTTGTCCCCATATTTATTATCATTCGACATCTGAAAGCAGTATCTGATACAAGTAGAAATTTTATCCCACCCTGGCCAAAGTCCTTCATATGCTTAATAATTTCTTTTTCTGCACAGCCTTAACTTTAATGATGCTGCATTCATAGCTAGCAGTGAGGGTTTTTCTTCTAATTGATGCTAATCTACAAGTACGAAGTACTGTGGATCCTCTTGGCATAAATCTGGTCCAATCTCTCCCTGCTCCAGTGCCACATCTCACCCACATACTGTGTCAGTGGCAGGAAAAAAGCCTCTCCATGACTTGTGTGCCCTTCATCCCTGCAATGTTGGGTCACTTTTTTCCCAGGCACAATATTCTCTTCTGGAGACTTATCCCCTACACACCATGTTCCAACATCTTGTTTTCTTGTGGTAAATGAGTACATAATAATATTAACTAAAGTTGCACCTCTCTGTTTAATTCCCCTTCCTTTCACCCTCTCGCCGTCTCCCACCACGTGGATGGTTTGAACTGTGCCCTCCTCCATGCATTGACTGGATTAAAATGGAATAGAGACTACAAAATCTGCAACTAGCATGAAATAAAACATCATACAATATCTCAGTGTAATCGCTATGGTCTTTATACTTCTGATCAAGTCCTCTTATTTATCCATATCATATCTGGACAACTAGCTGCCAAGTTACAAAATGCATTCTGTCTTTAAAAATTATTCTGAATCTAATAATGCCAACAGAGTTCCATTTTCATTTACTCAGTAGTAAGCAGCCACAAGACTTATCCTTTCATAAGCAAATAAATACCAGATTCATGATGGGACACATAGAAGTTACAGCTACCATACCAATAAGCTTATTGGCAGCTATTGCTTTTATCATATCATAAGAATGAGAATTTGTTCTTCATATGAAAAGAAACACTGCCAATTTCAGACAGTTAATTTTTTTAAATATTGTGCTGGGATTCCTAGTAAAATTTCAGGTTATTAAAATTGAAATAATTTAAATCTGAATTATCACCTTTCATACTTTTTTCCCTTCTGTTTGCACATGCTTCAGAGTAGGCAATGAAAATTAATGCATTCAGCTTCAGGGATTCCAGATAGCTTCACTTAAATTAAACCCACATTCCTCCAGCTGGGATTCACAGACTGTGGGAAAATATTCATCAAGAGTTTTCACTGGTTTTACTGGGCTTATTTGTAGAGAGGTTTCAAATATTTTCTATAGAAAGGCTCACATGACTGTCAGATATAATTTTAAAAAATACCTTTAGAATACACACATGTGAAATCAAATTTAAATAGGTAGTTTCCATTTGACATTTATTATAAAACAGAATTTAAAAAGAGCAAGGTAAGTGTTAAATATAGTTCAATGCAATATAGCTAGCCTGTACTATGTTAATATTTTTCATTCTCCAGGACATAGTGTCCTCCTGTGCTTTTTTGTTCCTTTAACATCAAAAAGCAGTGATATTTGAAAGCTTACAATTACAAAGAACTGAACTTCTTTTGCCCATTGACTTCTTTCTTTCTTTTCCTTTCACTTAAATAAAGAATTATTTTAAATGCAGATGATAAATGGTAACAAGGTTTTTCATCTCTGACCTTTGCGTTGCTTTCAGTGACTCAAAAGGCTTAACCTTTACTTGAAAAGCCATGTACTGATCTAATGGGATCTTCAAGGAGAACAGATATAATGTCCTGATATATGTATTTGCACGCTATAACCTTTAGCTCATAACCATATTCCAAGGTCACTTTAAGAGCAGTTGTTACCTGCACTTGGGACACAGTCAGAGGATAACGAAATAATATCCAGGTGACACCTTCACTGCAGGGTGGAATGGTCAGAGAGCCCTCATACACCCAGTAGTCACGCAGAAGAGGATCTGAAATTAAAAGAAATGTGGAATTTTAATGACATTAAGGAAGGTAATTACGTCTTTCAATTATGACAGCTTATGATAGCCATGGGCTTGCTTGTATGGTGAAGTTAGTAGGCAGTCAGCTAAGGTGTGAATTGATAACCTGCCAAATTTTGTCCACTACTTTCTCATGTGAATGTACACGAGTTTGTGGTCATTATATTACAGTAATTACCCCCTGCAGATAAGTATTTAAAAGATGAAAATGCCACTTTATAGATACGAAAAATAACGTGCACAATTCCTTAAACTAATACAGCAAATAGATATAATACTACAGTGGGAAAGAACTCAGTGTCAAAAGCTCCAAGAGATATCCCATTTTGAATGCAGAGAGGCTGCAGTCATGAAATTTTAAGTGACTTCTACATTTAGTATTTGTCTCAAGGATTAATTTATTTAATTTTTTATAAAAATCAGTGAAAACAACTAAAGCCAAACTTTTCAGTTTGCAATTCTTGTGACGTATTTTTTGAGATGCACTAGTGCTTCCTAGGTTTGGAAAAGTGAGTTGAATTTCACAGGGGAAAAATCAAGGTTTATTTAAGAATAAGCTTATTTTAATAAGTTCACAAACTTATTAGTAGGTGTATAAATAGAATAACTGTTAGAATAAACAGTTGTCTCTCAAGAAAACATGCAATTGTTTGTCCAAGCAGAGTTTACCTCTACATACAGGTTTCATTTTAACTATTTTAATTTTAGTTCCTCAAAGATTCCAGTCACACCACACTTCGTAAGTGAGACTACACAGGGCTGCCCTTTGCCGCTGGAGGCCATACTCACAAATGACTCCCTGACACAGCTAAAAGAGTATGGAGAGGAAACTGCCTGGTTGTAAAAAAGGGAACAAGAAACAAACCTAGAGAAGAAAGGGAGGCAAAGGGTGGTTAATCACGGCATGGAGAGCTAAGGTTGTGACTAGCTTGACCAGGACAGAATGGGACACTGGAAAGGAATAAACTTGCTTGGCTGACCTAAGCTGTTACCGCCATTTCACTACTAGCTCAGAGGAATATCAGTACAATTAAATCTTGCTAGTGAAGCCTGTGATTGCCAGTGAATGGATTTTGGATTGTTGGTGTAATTTTCCTTCTCAGGGAGTTACACAGCAAATCCATTGAAAGCAAGTTGCATTATCAAACACTCGAAAGTTAAGAACTGCAAGAATTAATTCAGCCCATCCTGTGCATGCGTTGACACCGTCTCATTATATGATCACGTATGTCTTTTCTAGAGAACCTTTCATCATTTACTTGCAAAGATGGATGATTATCTTCTGAAAAGCATCTAATAACATTTGGATTTCTCAATACAAAATGCGGTCCTTGGTCTTCTTTTTCCCATGCTATGCAAATCCTGCTTCTTAGAAGGACCACACTTTCTCATTTTTCATATTTCTAATGCACTCATTTCTTCAGTGTCTGAGTGCTTCACAAACATGAATTAATTTATCTTTCCAACACCCCAGCTTGGTGAGGAATGACAGATTACCCCCATACTTTAAAGGTGGGGAACTGAGGCACAGTGGAGTTAAGGTCAAATGCATCTATTCATCTGAGGTGTTCAATACGAGATGCTTAGAACCTGATTTCTCAGAGTAGTTAACTTTCTATAGCACTTAATGCAGTCAGAGCACTGCTCCCATTGACTTCAGTTGGAGGTGTAAGCACTCAGCACTTCTGCAAATCAGACCCCATGATCTCAAGTCGGGCACCTAGAAAATGAGGAACACATAGTTAGAGATGACTTATGAAAATTTTGGTTTAGGTGACTTGATCAGCATCAAACAGGAACTGCAAGGCAGGGGTCCTGTAAAAAATAACTTAGGGTCACACAATCAAAAAGATTTTTTATAATGTATATGCACGAAGGGGCACAGGCAGCCTTAATTCCTGCAATTCCTAATTGCTGAGCACTTGACTTTGCAACCTGAACAATATTATTTTGATATAATTAATATAGTTTAATGCAGACCTAGATAATTTGGAAAATTAAAGATCTTGCCATGGAATTCAGCTCAGAAGGATTCCTTGCTGAAACATTTTCCTCATAGAAACACTCTTTTTTAAAGTGTAATTTTTCTTCAAGACGAGGTAGAGAAACTGGTTGCTTCTTCCTGTTACTCTTTAATTTTTAGCTATATTAACTTGAATTTGCTTCCTATTGTCACTACTCATTGTATGCAATACAACTGTCATTGCATTATGGCTTGTCTTTTGATGCTGCCAAAAAGCTACCTTGGTAAGCAGGTAACCTTACACTTCCTATTTTATGCTGAAGTAGACAAAGGAGGACACAGAGCTCCCCCTCTGGGTGGGATGATAAATCCTCAAGAAAGCTATGAATAGCTGCAGCGTTGCAGCAGTGCAGGGACTACTGCATCACATCCCACCCATAACATCAAGGTGCAGATTCATCCTAAATTCCAAAGGCACTTCATCCCTATCCCTGTTAGCAGCACTAGGTGCAGAATGCATTACCGCCTTAAGGGACATGCTCTTAGGCTTGCAATTAGGCTGTGCTTTAGACCAAGATTGTCTCAGCCTCTGCAATTAGCTAGTAATCCACCCACATAAAAGGAAGCAAAGGCACCTACCTGGCAATAAAGAGTTGGGATTAAAACAGGGTATTGTTTTGGACTTTCCCTGAAAAAATGAATACAGATCAATCTCATCTCTAGTTTCTTATTAAAATGATGATGAATTGAGAGGTAAAACACACTGTGTCTTCTTATAACATTAAGCCATGAGTTCCTGTGGCAAAGCAACATCACTAATAGCCCCTATTTAATCATCATTGCATTTGTCCTTGCAGCTACACAGACACCTCTTTTTTAAAATTCTATTTTATATTTTACTTCTAAGATTATCTCATCAATTTGTTAACTTTCTGTTACCTGGGCTCCTTCCAGGTCCCAGCCTTAAAATACTCTACATTAAATTCAGGGGTTCCATACAAAATGAGATTAAAAAACAAGGGCCAAAGTGAGCTTTTCCTTGACTGACATGGATAACACTTAATAAATAAAGCTGGTTCCACATATTTAATGCAAGAAAATTTTATGTGTGCCAAAACTATGTTTGATGCTGACCCTCTGAAAGTCATTAGTATAACAGGCTCACAATGACAAGACCTTTCATGACCCTCCTCTACTTGGCTGTCCTTTCAGTAATAAAACTACAGAGTTTCATACACTATTGTTTTCTCTGACACCTTCATAAAAAATGAGTTTATAATATTAAGCATCATGCCTGAAGTTTAACATATATTATTTGACTAAAAGAAGATTTTCAGTTCCCTTCTAATAATAGCTTCTAATTTTTCTACACTTCAGCATCCACTTAAGTCCATGGCTAATCTCTCCAGACCAATACAGAACGTCTCATTAATACATTTCAAAATCCTCTGAAATCAAAGGTAAGTATGATTATTTCTATGTCACAGACAGAGACCATGAAGCAGAGAGATGGAAGTAACTTGCCCAAGGTCATTTAAGATAGTATCAACATTCTGGAGAGCACTCATATCTCTTCAGTGCTGCTAGGCTTATTATCTGTCCTTCAGGATCACCAGACATAATCCACCTGACAAGGCAGCATTGTGTTTTTGCTGATTACCCAGTGCGAGTTAATATGGGTGCTCACTTCATCTATTCTTTTCCACTACAAATTAAAACCAGATAAGTTTGAAGATACTGCTGCTGGTGTTCACTAAGCATGTTGCAGTGCTTGCATTCACACTGACTCCGTGACAATCACCGAAAAGGCGGTGTTTGCAATCAGTTACTAGCATAGGAGATCAAACCTTTTGGCTACCAGAAAAGGAAGTAACTACAAAGACTGTATTTTATCTGAATACTGCAAAATGCTGAGGTTCTGATGCAGAACACCAAATGATGGCTTTCACACATGATTTTACAACAGATACATCC
Organism: Pampusana beccarii; assembly: GCA_013399365.1. Classification (NCBI taxonomy): domain Eukaryota; kingdom Metazoa; phylum Chordata; class Aves; order Columbiformes; family Columbidae; genus Pampusana; species Pampusana beccarii. The sequence continues at coordinate 480,970 of VWYH01001699.1, read as the reverse complement.
AAAAACCTTCTCTTGGCTCCATATAGACCCTTCGCTCACTTTCTCTCTGGTCAGTGAAGGAAGCGTCTCTTCAGACAATGCCTTACCTTGTACTGGATGTCCTGGAGAATTTCAGTCACAGCCTTTAGGCCCACATGCTCTTTTCCTATCTGAAATACAGCAAGCAAAGATGAGTTTCAGTATTGTGCTATTTCAGAAACTGTGAGGCAAGACTGAGGTCAATCAGAACAGTAAGTTCTGTAGTTGTTTTTAGTTAAGCTACACAACCTTGTGTTAACCAAATACACCGATAGATGGCAACTCCAAATAATTAAATCATTATAAAGCCACCAGTCAGAAGTAATCGAGGTGCAGACAACTGTAAAGCAGAGACAGAAACCCAGAGAACAACGAAGTGTCATAGTTAATTCTGGTAAGTTTTGACTAACCCCGTTTTGCAGCATATACTGCATGTGGAATCAAAATCATGCAGCATTGTGGCATATAAATGCCAAGGATACAGTTTGTCCTTACCAGTTTTCGTCAGAAAAGCACACAGAAAGGAACAGAGTGAACAAGACACGACAGACATTTTTTTGAATTTGTTCCCACAGCGTTGCAAATCTGGCCCAAGGTGTCTTGGGGGTGTTTTTTCCTGCCTGCAGAGCATGGAATGGCAGATCCTCTCTGGGATCCTGCTGGCGGAAGCCGGGCTGTCGGCAGCCTCCAGCACTGCCTTCACTGAGCACCTTTAGGGCACAGAAGATGAAGTTTTCAAAAGAAACCTGCTATTGAAATAAGAGATTCTTCTTTGCCATGAACGCTGTCCACTCTGCCCACTGACTTCAGCTGCTTCTGGTCTAAGTCACCGATCCTACGACCCGAGCTTTTACCTTCAGAACATCATCAAAATAGAAAGAATGGGAAAAATAGTATTTATACTGTGTATTAAAGAAACACGGAATGGAAAGTACTCCTTCCACTTGATTTCTTTGCCAGTGTGTACATATACGAGGTGAGGAATGAAGCAGGCACGAGTGAGAACAGGAGAGCTGGATGCTGAAAAATGTGTTTGCTCTTTGTTTCTCTTGGAATAGAATGGCACAGTAGTCACTGGAAGGAAACAACTGAATGTCAACAAAACGTATTTGTTATTTCTTGGAATTTAAGTGTATTTTGTTTCAGAATGGGATTTTAATTTAAAATCTTTGAAGTGTGTAAAAGATATTGAAATCATTTGAAAGATACTGTTTCTAAATTGATAATCACCAAGGGCTGTCACTTAAATCAGTGAAAATGTTTTCACTGACCTTATAATGATGTCTTAGAGAACAGCGGTACAAAACTATTACATTTCCATGCTTTTAACAGGAAAAAATGGCCGTCGCGTTTTCTCTCCCTGTTCCTTTAATAAATAGCATAAATACTATTTTTTCTTGGTCAACTGTAACTATAGGAAGCCTTTCTTGGCTAATGAAAAAGCCCTTTGGAATGCTTAAGAACTCTTGATGAAGGTGAGACCAGAAATGGAAAATGTATCATTGAAGTTTCAGATTTATTTAAGAACTTATATATAACTTTCTAACTAACTCGAAGGTTACCTCTGCTGGAATTAGAAGGTGACTTATACAAGCAATTATCACACAGCCCTCTAGGATACAAACCCGAAGACTTTCTAACTTCCATTTTTAGCAGTTCTGAGCATTGGAGCTGTAACCAATGTACCTTTAAATTCAAACAGAGGCAAAGCTCAAAGGCACTCAAACTCGTTATGAAATACAACAAATTAATAATATTACTGGGAAAGAAAATCCATTTGATCTACGCACGGACTCTAAACCTCTTCCTCCAAACCCATTTAAATAGAACAGTTTGCATTTCTCACGAAGAGAATGAGAAACTGATGTTTGAGGACTAAAACCAAAAAGCATTATGGGGTGCAGCCCTTGAAAAACCTTTAACAGCAATCAGTTTATGGGGTGAACTTCCCAGATTGCATTACACCTTTCCCCCAGCAAGCTCTTAGCCTCCTTGTTGGAGGCTTTTCTGAGGGTCTGTGGTGAGACTCATTACACTCTGTCTGGTGTCTCTGAAGTAATATGACCCCTCCTCACATTGTCCCTGTGTTCAGAAAAGCACAACCCTATTATATTGCCAGTTTTCAGCTATGCCAATGGGTTAGAAAGGTTTTTTTTATCCTCTTTCTTTCTCTCCTCAGTACATTTCCTCAATCCCTGGACAGCAGGCCAGGTCAGGAATGGAGAAAAACACACTACAGAGGTAGTGAAGCACCTGTGCCTCCTGACAGCCCTCGTTCTGCCCTCAGAGGAAAGAACAGTGGATGTCTCCTTATAGCCAGAGTTACAGACAGAGATTGCCCACGGTGTATTATCCCTTCTTTAACTAACATATTTTCAATACCCTGTTTAAACAAGAATTACTTACATAGCACATACACAGAAGATAGGACTTGAGAAGTATCTTTTGAATAGAGTACCAGCAGTCATACGTCGTTTTATTTCATGAAATCATTAAAAATGAAAGAAAATTAAAGGGATCACATTTTCCTCAGACAAATGATAGCACATGATAAGAAGTGCAACAGAGGAAACTTACCTGCACAAACAAAGCAATAATAGCTATGCCGTGCTTCTTCCCTACGGCCTCATCAATGCTGCTGTACAGTGTGGAGTTCCAGTGCATTAGATGAAGCTAAAACAAAGCAGTGCAAATAGACAAATAGAGAAACATGTTTTGTTATTAAAGAAACACCAGCAATTAACTTCGATTAACAAAGGCTCAGCATGTGTATGTGCATGCGTGAATATACATATGTGCACACCTATGGCATAAGTGGATTTCTATTATAAACATCAGGAATCCAAAAAAAAGGAGAGGAGAGAGGGAGAGGGAGAGGGAGAGGGATAGGGAGAGGGGGAGGGAGAGGAG
>VWYH01001699.1:334471-476855 GCA_013399365.1 Pampusana beccarii | reverse complement strand
AGGGGAGTGAAGGAGGGGGAGGAGAGGGAGGGAGGAGAGAGGAGAGGAGAGGAGAGGAGAGGAGAGGAGAGGAGAGGAGAAAAAGGACACCACTATTTACTGAGAGGTAATAGGCATTTCAAACACGAGTTTTTCCAGCACCAATACTAAAATGTAATCGCTGTGGCTGGGTCTGATAACATTGCAAAGCTTCAACAGCCAAAGCACAGCTGCTTTGCAGTTTATCTGCCAACAACTTTTGCACATTCCACATAGATAAAACAGTTAAAAAAGTACAAGCTCTTAGATTCAACTCCCACTGTAAAATTGTGATAAATGTTCTGCTCAGTCACGTGCCTAAGCCAGGGGTGTCAAACTCATCTTCACCAGGGGCCACATGAGCCTTGCGGTTGCCTTCAAAGGGCTGAAGGTAATTTTAGGACTGTATAAATGTAGGAGTAGTTATATTATATTTGACACCCCTGGTCTAAGGAGTTAAAATGTCACTCTGTTATCTATCATTGCTTCTTCCTCAGCAAAATTAGTTTTTAAAACAGATAGTGTCTCTTCTTATTTTGTGCTTCATTTCTGGCCAGTAATGGCCTTATTGCGTTATACAGCAGGAGTTCACTCAGGCACCTCAGTATTTCGGAAGATCAGTTCCTCCAGTGATCACTCTCCCCTTATTTAATCCCTGATGAGAATTTTGGGCACTCCTCTTGATGACTGTCATTTCAAAAATCAATACAAAATTTTAAATGAACGTATTGTAAATCGAGTTAAATTCCAAATTATCATACAAATAATTCTGTTCATGCTGATCAAAGGCATCGGCTGCGGTAAAAACATGAAATCTTTTTCTTAAAAAAAATATAACTATTCCTTTGCATATATGAAGTCTAATACAAACATACTTGCCCACTGCTACAAAACTCCTAGACATAAAAATTCCCCCTGTAAGAACGAAACCATCTCACTACTGCTGATGCATTTACTTGGTGACAGGTATTTTATCATCAATAAAAAGCTCTGTTACATATTTGATTTGCCTTTGGCTTTTGAAGTAACAAAACCACAGGATCAAATAATGAGATTTCAGTCTCCAATGCTCACTTTAGCAGACACAGAACTACCACCACCCAAGAAGATAAAGAGAAAGCATTGCATCTTCTGAGACAAGACTAGAGTTTGCATCAGCTATCCACTAGAGGGGACTCACAGAGCCCCATGAGCCTCTCCAAAGTCCTGATATCAGAAGAAAAGGGGAAAAAATAAGGCTGGGGTGACTGCAGTGGGGATGGCAATGTCCTTGCTGCTGCGAGAACAGCACCGCAGGGCACCACGACTCGGCTGGTTGGAAATGTCAAAGCAAGCTTGTCCTTTGGCGGCTGGGACAATAGCGCTGAGAGCGATCGCCAAGTGTAAAGAGACCATGACTTCGGCTGTGTCAACAGGCGGGTCTTGGCTAACGCTGCCATGGCATTCAGCAGCGTGTTACGCTCCTTTGGAGGTGAAGTTTAATCTGGCATTTGTCTGCATTCTGACAACAGTGGGGTTTTTCTGAAGATTTGAAAGGAAAATGCCGAGCCTCAGCACGAGGAAAACGAGCAAGAGCTTCAGAATGTACCAGCAATGACCCCAGCTTATCCAGAAAGAGGTTGTTGTCCTGTCTTAGGCAGCAGGCTCATCAGGGGAGAGACAGCTATCAGGGAGATACAGCTATCTATTGGCTAGAAAAATGACAGCAAAACCTCTGTGTAATACTATAAAACATTAAGAGGTTTAGAATTAGTCTGTGCAGCAGCATGAGCAACCTGACGGGAAGATAGGCTGCAAAATACACTTGGCTGCTGCATGCAAGGGGGAGCACAGTGCCAAATGTCCTGCAGCTGGAACTGTTTTCCAAGGACTCACTGGCCAGCACCTCTTCCCACATCTACAGGGGCATTGCGAGAGTCAGTTAAGTATTAGCTACCCATTTTAGGAGAATCTTTAGGTCTCTGCATCCTTTGTGGGTCTCCATCCTTTCTACCAGCTCAACAGAGGTTAGGATGGTCTACAACAACAAAAACAAACAAACAAACAAAAACCCAAACAAAAACAAACAAGCAAACAAAAACATAACATAAAGGCAAAAAATGGATGTACTTAAGGCTAATGTAGACACTCTTGGACTAGATTCAGGTGTAGTAATCAACATTACTAAAGGTACTGAAATGGGCACTCAGCACTTCTGGTCCAAAGCTTCCTGTAACTTTGAGGTTCTGCTGAAGGAGGCTTTAAATACCCAGTAGGCTCTTTGGAACAAGCATCATCATTTGGTACTGGGTTTCTATAGCCCAAGGTAGAACTGACTTCTGATCTGCATTTAAGATCCTACTGTGTTACTTCATCAGAGGTGGCAATAGTTACAGTAGATTAGTTATCTTTTTTTATTACAGCAAGTTGTAAACCCACTCTCATAAACACTGTGGTGCCAAATAGTATCAGCAGGTTCATAAATGGATTGGACAAATTATGGACAAGAAGCCTAAAAGCAGGCACTGAAGAGAGCAGGCAGAGCTGTGGCCTCTAGTACTCTTTGTCCTACGACTGTATATGACTGGGGAGTACAACAAGAAGTGATCAGGCTCATGTGCTCTCTCTACACAGCATCTCCTACTGGCACTGCTAGGGACAGAGCACAGGCCAAGTGCAAGGTCTTGCACCCAGGATGGGAGATGAAGGGATTGAGAGCAGCCCTGTGGAGAAGGACTTGGGGGTACTGGTGAATGAAAGATTGGACATGAACCAGCAATATGTGCTTGCAACCCAGAAAGCCAATCGTATCTTGGGCTGCCTCAAAAGGAACATGGCCAGCAGGTCCAGCGAGGTGATTCTGCCCCTGTCTGCTCTGGTGAGATCCCACCTGGAGTCCTGTGTCCAGCTCTGGAGCCCTCAGCACAGGAAAGACATGGACCTGTTGGAGAGAGGCCAGAGGAGGCCACAAAAATGGTCAGAGGGCTGGAACAGCTCTCCTGCGAGGACAGGCTGAGAGAGTTGGGGTTGTTTAACCTGGAAAAGAGAAAGCTCCAGGGAGACCTTATTGCAGCCTTTCAGTAATTAAAAGGAGCCTATAAGAAGGATGGGGACAGACATTTTAGAAAGGCCTGCTGTGATAGGAAGGGCTAATGGTTTTAAACTAGAAGAGGGGAGGTTCAAGGCTAGACATGAGGAAGAAATTTTTCACAGTGAGGGTGGTGAGAAACTGGCCCAGGTTGCCCAGAGAGATGGTAGATGCCCCATCCCTGGAGACATTCAAGGCCACACTGGACGGGGCTCTGAGCAGCCTGATCTAGTTGAAGATGTCCTGCTTATTGCAGGGAGGTTTGACTAGATGACCTTTGAAGGTCTTTTCCAACCCAAACTGTTCTATGATTCTGTGATGGACTGCTGGCCTGATTCAGCAGCATATTTATTTTGTTCCCGGGTTCTGAATCAAGGTGATACTCAGAATAGCTATTCACATAAAAGTTTCTGTCATTAGGGATTTACAAAATGAAATTAGACAAGCAACCTAATGGAAAAATAATAATTAATACCATAATATTTCCTAACAACAGGCCTCACATCTTTTGCTCTCTGGTACACCCATGCATGCACATTTAAATAAATGAGCAGATGTCAATATGCACTTAAATAAATGGAACTCAAATCAAATGAATTCTTCTACTGAGTAAGAAAAATGTAGCTCAGATAGGGGCTGGGTAAGTAAATGAAAAATTGATTCAGAAAGTGAAATATTAGCAAGGAATCAGTAAGGCTGCAGTATTTGTAGCAAAAGCGTTGCTTTCAAATCATGGTTTACCCTGTGTGATTGTGTGGTTCTCTGGAGCTTTTCTCCCTTTTGTCTGCTCTTTATATTTGTAATACAGCACCAGATGAAAACATCAGACAACAGTTAAAAAAACGGTAAAAAGTCTACAAACATTACAAAATTTGAACTCTGGAGAGTACAGTACAGAAACAACATGGCCTGTAACTCCTGTTAATATTTATAGGAATCAAATGTGCACAGACAAAAGACCCCAGTGCTTTTACAAATCTTGCTGCCTCCAATAGAACATAATGCCTGTGTACATCGACAACTTCATACCCAGGCATCTGTATCTTTCAAGTAGTAATAGACAGAGAGATTAATTAGATTAATTAGATTAACACTCTGTATTTTGGTAACATTCAGATTTATGTTGATTTGAGACAGCTATATAAAAAGTGCACACTCACAAGGGGTGTCAGTCTCTGATATGAATACAACCATGTGGTTTTGGGTTTTTTGTTTTTGATTTTTTTAATAATCAGCTGCAGTATACTGGCAGCTTACCATTGTGTGGTTTTCATTTGGAGTACAAACAAGATGTACATGTCAGCAATGCAGGAGAGGCTCTGCTCAACTTGTTAGCTAATGTTTTGATTTTGCATAGTTATGACAGTTCTATACAACCAAAATAAATCAGCTATATTGTTACCAATTGTCAGAGGCTGCCTTGCCATGCCGGGCAGTATGTTTTTACAAAAATAATCAGAAATCTGTGAGAAACTCCTTAGCACCCAAAAATACATTTTTCTCTTGGAGAAAAAAAATAATAATTTGGAGCCTTTTAATATTTCAGCTGTAAATCAAAGAATTGCAGCAGTGACTTCGTTAAAATCAGATAAACTGAAAACTCACGAAGGCAAATGATAATAAAGTGCTAATGAAGTTGATTTGTTCTGTGAACAGCTGGAGAGACTCTCCTTCAGAGGGAAGATTAAGAAATTATTCCAGAGCAAACCCTGCAGATGGATTATTCTGTATGGAGCAAATTCTGAGAATCTTCCCAATTTTCACTCAGTCCTCCCCCCCCAAAAGACTATTGATCCCATTCCTGATGTCCTTGTTTAGGAAAAGTTGACACTGACATTAAAAAGAGGCTAGTCTCAAATCAAGACTTTCTTGAAATTGAGTGAGGACCTGAGATTCTGACTTTAAAAATGACCAACAACTGAAAACCCTACACTTAAATACATTCCTTTCTCTAACACAGAAATACCCTTTATGTCAATACAAAAAGAAATGGCCTGGGATGGTACTTTTTTTTTTTTTTAAACACAGAATCAGAGGCCCTGGGATGACAGATTCTGGTAGGAATCAGAGTCACTGTATATGACCTAGCATATTTATCAGTTCTGGAAGCCAGTTTCTCTCAACAAAAAACGTGTATATTTTTTGCCCTGCCTGGAGCACTGACTGCTCTATGGAAATCTGCAGGGTCTTAAGCTCACTGAGAACAAAAATGATATTTTAAGTTCTGTTGCTGACCTTACTTTATTCCCAGCTCACACATAAAAATATATAATGACAGGAAAACTTAGGTTGGAAGTGGCCTCTGAAGTTCGAACACCTCCTTCCCCCATTCACAGCAGCACCAGCTCCAAAGTCAGCTACTAATTTCAAGTCAGATCAGGTTGCTCAGGGCCTTGTCAGACTAAGTTTTGCATATCTCCAAGGATGGAGACTCCACAGCCTCTCTGGTTAATCTGTTTTATGTTTGACCTCCCTCATAGCGAAGAACTTTTTTCACTTTGTACCTAATCAGAATTTCTCTTGTTGTAACCTGTGTCTCTTGTCCCTCATCCTTTCACGCTCCCCAGGAGTCTCTGTTCAGGAGCCCGGGCATGAATTGCCCATGACCACCAGAGTGACACTTCTTGATGGACTCCTGAATGACACATCTTTCTCAGACCCTCTCAGTCATCCACCTATGTGAGTGAACACGTTTCACCTAAGCTTACCTGACTCCTGCAATATCAGGCAAGTCACCACCAGCTCTGTCCCTTACTGTGATATGCGGGTGTGCATCTCTCGCCCAAGTGCCAGACCAAACATAAGACACGCTCATTCCTTATAGGAAAATACAATCTGAAAGGAATCACAGCTCATCTTCTGTTATGACATATCTGATGAATGCTAAGGGGAGAAGAAGGTCTCTCTGTTCCAACATTTCTGCACTCTTACATGATCTTAATGTTACAGATTTGCTATAAACCTGCACAATCTGGAATGACTTGCTACCAGAAGAGTCCATACCCTATAACTGCTTTCTTTGTGAATACTTACTGCTACACTACTAAATCCTTAATTTGTTTTTGGGATCCCTATAAAACACTGTTCAATGTGCAGTGTTTCCACTGGCTAAGCCAAGCAGTTTGGAACAAAGCACCAAGCCCACACCTCATCAGAGTCAAAGGGAATTGTAGCAAAAGCCAAACCCTTCCTAACCTCCCTAACACCAGAACCAGACCCTACAGGGGACTTGATGCACAATAAAATCAGCAGCAGCTCAGGCAGCTGGAGGCAACATGAAACACCTGCCCAGCCTGGGTATAGATCCTACCTCAACCTAATTGGCAACCAGAGCCCATTTTGCAGGAGGTGGTGATATGGGGTATCCTTCTGTTGAACAGGCTTCTGTTTGTGCTCTACAAACAGTGGCAGACCATAATTTTTAAATAATTTCTCTTTAGATCTGCATGTTAAACTATGAGAACATCAGACTGTGACACCACGGTCACTAGCTTTGCTTGAATCCATGCTGCTGTTGCAATTGCCTATTGTACTTTCTCCACTCTCTCCACTCTTTACTAAGGAGCTAATTATTACAAAAGCTTCTTTCTTCAATGCATGCTGCATCATGTGTAAATTAATCTTCTGGAAAGCTTTGTTCCTCGGCCAGAACTAGGTTATACAGCTATTTCTTGTTAGCTGTGCAACTGGCAATTACTAACACCAGAAAAGTCTGCTCAGTCTAGTAATATTACAGGACATGAAGGCATCTAAGGATGAGAGATACGTTATTGCTTGCATATCTTCCCAACTCCTATTTCAATTCATATAGGCTGCACCTCAAAAGACTTGAAGTTATTATTAAAGAATATTGCATCACCACACCTTAACCAGAGTTGCATCTAAAACCTGTTAGTCTGGGAATTTTGAGCATATTGCCATTTGTCACATTTCTCTCACTGCTGAGAAAACAAGTGGAGTCGAAACTGTTTTGATTCCACATAAACGCCATCTCAGGGACAAATCTATATCCTTAAGGTAAAGTAAAGCAGCTTTAGCACTGTTCTGCTAACAGCTGTAGAGCTAAGAACTGTTCTCCTGGACTCACCCAGGTTTGTCAGAAACCAGTATATTCCAGTTTCATTCCCAACATGCCACAAAAGCTGAAGAGGGAACAGAACAAATGGGAAACTCTGGCTACTGAACTAGGGCCAGCAGAAAGTCTTTTTCCTGGTTTGAGAGGGATGAAAAGAAGCTGAGGATTTCAGCTAGTAATAATGGAAGGCAACACAGGCTAGTTGTACAATAATGATGTGTAATTTCAACAACACAAGTATTGCACAAAAAAAATCTCATGAGGACAAAATGTGGAAAAATTGTGTCTCGCTATTATACATGTGCACAAGAATTTATGAGTTGATACTTGACTTGGCACCAAATTGTTTCAGGAAGCAATTGACTAAGCTGTTGGCAGTGACCATAACACAGAGTAATTAAGTTCCAAATCCCCATAAGGGGACTGAACCAAGGATACGGCCGGGGCACACAGCTTCAAGAAAAGTGATTAGAAAAATAGAAAGTTAGTTATTAACAGCCTGAAGGAGAGGTTTAGGAAATTGAAGTTAATGGAATTGATAGAGAGGTTGTTTGAAAATATCTTAGGAGAAGCTGAGTACAGGCACATACTCCATGCCACCAAAAAAAAAAGAAACAAAACCCATAAAGTAACAAAGCCTGCATGGTTAAACATTACAGTTCAGTCAAGGTAAATATGCTTCCTTTAAAATTGCAATTATAAATAAAAGCAAATTACTAGATCATGAACTCTGGGCAAAATCAAGAAGAGGATGATTAAGTAGCCAAGGGAGTTTGGTTTTAATCAGTGTACTTGGTTTATACCCTGGACTGGAATTTTTCAAGGCTTCTGTTGTGGATAGGCACCAAAATGGCACTGAATTTCAGTAGAAATTAAATCTTCTTTAAAACTTCACGCATAGATCATTGTCATAAAAATGACATACAGGGAACTCTGTGCCTATCTTTGAAAGCAAAGCTAATTTCAACACCGAGACAAACTGAAAGCAGTGCCAAGAAACACAGATGACAAGACTGTTAGTGTTAAAAAAAACGCCTGATTAATATAACATGGGAGAAGGGAAAGCACAGCTTCTGCTGAACTTCTGCTTGTTGCAATTTATTGGAAGCGATGAAGACCTAGCAGGTCTAGTCTGTGGGTTTAACTGTCAGGCTCCAAGTACATACAGAACAAGATGACATTCCCCAAACAAAGAAGTCTGTAATCTAAAATCAGAGAAATTAAGTGCAAACAAAGTTGGAGCACAGTACAAGGTATCCTGGAGATCCTGTTTAAACAACTTCACAGTCACAGTGTGAGATACTATATGTCTCGGGTCAGAAGCTAAATTCACAGATAAAACATGCAGAACAAATGGTCGACTGGGACATCTGAGTAGTCCAGAACCCTTGCTGACTGGTGCTCTCCTCTCTGTGAACATCTTTGAAAGAGGGCTGAACTGTAATGTGGCTGTAAATAGAATTATTTTAGTTGGATCATAAAAGGAAGAGTTACAAAGACACCTTCCAAAATCAATTCTCTTTCCAAAAAGCTAGCCAAGCAACGGCAAAAGTAGTCTCGGAAATTGTGTGGCATGCCTTTAGGTGTGCCACTGAAAAGGTTAGAAATAGTGGGTCTACTGAATTATTTGCAGCATCTCAGGAAATGCTCTCACAGTTGCTCTGACCTGGGACACAGCAACCCTGGCTGCACATACAGACTGGGGGACAAGAGGCTGGAGAGCAGCTCTGTGGAGAGGGATCTGGGGGTTCTGGTCGATGGCAAGTTGAACATGAGCCAACAGTGTGCCCTGGCAGCCAGGAGGACCAACCGTGTCCTGTGTGCATCCAGCGCAGCCTGGCCAGCCGGGCAGGGAGGTGATTGTCCCGCTCTGCTCTGCACTGGTGTGGCCTCTCTTGGAGCACTGTGTGCAGTTCTGGGTGACACAGGATAAAAAGGATATAAAGCTACTGGAGAGTGTCCAGAAGAGGGCTATGGAGTTGGTGAAGGGTTTGGAGAGGAAGCCATATGAGAAGCAGCTAAAATGTCTTGGTCTGTTCAGCCTGGAGAAGACTGAAGGGAGACCTCATCACAGTCTACGGCTTCTTCACAAGGGGAGGAGGAGGGGCAGGTGCTGATCTCTTCTCTCTGGTGATCAATGGCAGAACCCAAGGGAATGGCAGGAAGATGTGCCAGAGGAGGTTTAGGTTGGACATTAGGAAAAGGTTCTTCACCCAGAGGGTGGTGGACACTGGAACAGGCTCCCCAGGGAGGTGTCACAGCCCCAAGCCTGACAGTGTTCAAGAAGAGACTGGACAATGCCCTCAGACACGTGGTGTGAACTGTGGGGTTGTCATATGCAGGGACAGGAAAAAGACTTGATTCTTGTGGGTCTCTTCCAACTCAAGACATTCTATGGTTGTATGATTCTAAATCACTTGTGCTAAAGAAGTATCTACATTGGTAAGCCATACTGAAAAAGAATAATAATAACATTGCGACATCTAATATTAATGAGGGATCCGTGTTCCCTTTGAACTGTCTAATCACATGCAGCAGCCTCGTTTCATGTAAGACAAAGAACTGATGGTCCATTGAAGAACTGAAATTAACAGTGGAAGTACATATGTATATGCAGAGATTCAAAAGACTACAGTTATGAACAGCAAGCTGAAAAAAAAAATGGGAACCATAAAATATCCAATGAAGTGTTCTTCTTTCTGTTCTGGCAGGAGAAGCTAAAAGGCTAAAATAAAAGAAAATTAATGTAAACGTAATAAAAAAGGGGGAAGTGGGTCTTGTGTCCCTCTTCTAACCACAGACAGACTAACTCTTAAGGGAGAAGCTTCATTTCCACAGTACACAAGGTTAGGAACCAGAAGGGGGATGCAAGGAGGCTGACACACACCCGAACACCACAGCAGTTCTCTCAGCACTCACGGGGAGGTAAGACATGGGCATAAACTTCATAAATCTTCATGCTTAATGCAACCACAACACCAATGTCTTTACCCATCCCAGTTTTTGTGAAGGACACCAATTGGCAGAAACCTTTGCAAATGCCACCTAGACCCCTTTTGTCCAGGGCTTGAACAGAAGATCTGAATATTTTCTCGTTTGCTCACAGAGGCTGCTGGCATGTGACATCAGCTTGCTTGCTTAGGAAAACCATTGGCAAAACATTGAAGGGTGTGGGGTAAACTGAGGCTGCTGTAATTTGTATATTTGTGTGTATTTATTTTTTCTTCCTGTTCGAAAGCACCGACACTGCCTATTTCTGCTGGCATGCACAGAAGATGAAAAGAAAACAGGAATTAATAAAAAATGAACATTTTTCCAACTATAAGAAAATTATACAGGCTAAGAAAAGGAATGAAAAAGCCAGAACACCCTAGTTTCTAGATTGCTGATTTTCACTATCAACCCAATCAGTAAGAAAATGAAAAGCTCCACAGTTATTACCATCACTCACAGGGTCAGGCCCTTCACTGTGCCAAGTTTCTGCTCAGCGTGTGGAGCCAGGAGCACCACAGAGCAGCTTATTGTTCCCTTATACCACATCTGGCCCCAGCAAACATGTTGGCTGAGGTGTCCTGGGTCTGCTCTTACCTGTGCTAACAGCAACAAATACACATTCAAGCCTTTCTTCTTCCTTCTGTTGAACCATGAAGGCCAGGAAGTAAAAAGCAAGGATTTTAGTGCAGGACCGATCCTGCTTTTACTCTGGACGCTTGCCACCCTGAGTGGGTGTATGTGTGAGTCTGCATGTGGTTTTATATCTCTACAGTTAGAAAGAGTAAAGCCTGGAAAAAGGACTGGCCCATGATGAACAGTTGATATTACAGGCTAGCAATGCCATCAAGAAGACAGAAAACACAAAGTGCTATGGGTTAAGTACTTAATTCTGGAAGTATTTATATGACTAAGCATTTAATATAGGCATGTCCAATTCCACAAAGTGTTGCTGCAGTCTGCTGTCCTGGATTTAAAACCAGACTGTTTGTAAGCAGAAGGATTTAAATCACTGATTTAAATTTCAATAAAAGATTCTCTAATGAAGGCAGAATAAAAAACTCTACTTCCCTGCTAATTTAGTAAGTTTTATTAATAACTGATTTGAATCCCACAGTTCTCTGTGTTTCGAAGCTAAGGGTCTCTCTAAAGAGCTGAGAATCTGCAGCTGCATATTATCATCCTAAATCATAATCTTGACTGGTCTCCAGTGAAGAGTTGCTCTTTCATATTACACTCCTCTAGGAAACTGTCAGGTTTTTTTCTGTAATGTTGGCTAAGCTTCCATTGAAATAATAAACCTTGTTATGCACCTCCAGCAGTTTTCTCTTGACCTGCAAGTTTGTAGATTGCCCGATGGCATTACTTCTCTCCTCTTGACAAGAAGAAAAAAAGTATTTTAGAAATCCCTGGGCATAATGTAACAAGACTAGGCCTAATGTAACAAGACTAGGCATAATGTAACAGCAACTTCATAGAAAAAAAATAGCTATATAGAGACTGAACACGAGGCAAAGCGGGCTCCCATCGTTCCTTAAAATCTCCAAATTGTATTAAACTTTAACTGTTTCCCAGTCCAGTTCATTCCACGGCCTAATGCTGGCACAGCAAAAAGGTGGGAATGACCAGTGAGACCATCTCACTGGCAACAGCATGGCCTATGGAAGGGCATCAGATAGCCCTGTGGTTACGTTGCTGAACTAGGATTTACAACATAAATTAGGTGTTTCAGTACTACGGTGTCTGAAAGTCTTACTAGAATTCAAGCATCTAGGAATCATGAGTCAGTTCTCTGTCAGTTCTGAAAAAGGAATCATGTGTGACCATGGCCAAACAATTTAATCTCTTTGAACTTGTTTTCTACCAGTTCATTTGCAATAGCAAAACTTGTCTCCCTTGCACTGATGTCTTAAGGATTACATGATTTCTCCTTGTGAAGCACTCAGGCATGACAGCAAATACTTGTTGAAGCCTTCAAATGTTTTCAGCTCTTAGACGATCTGCAAGTTTTATCCTTTGCCTCTTAAGAGCTTTGTGTGCACCATTAGCACAAAGAACATAAAATTTAACAGTGAGCATCAGAAAGTTATTATCTCCCTCTTAGAGTATTCACTGACACATTGGGGCCAACCTAGGAACTGGTCCTGACACAAACATACAAAGTGGAAAGAGAGAAAATAAGGAATCTCCCAGCTTAATCCACAAGTGACAGGTCTTAGAAAAACAGGTCTAGTGGTTGGGGCAAAGTGCCAAGGAAAACCAAACAGGGAAACCAAGGCACCAGGAAACTGAGGCAAGATGTGAGCAGAGTGCCAGCAAAAATCATGGCAGAAATTAGAAAATAATGTACTACTGAAGCAGCTCACGTCAAGGGCACACAGCCAAGCAAAACAGCAAGGAAAAGACTTCGGCAGCCATCTTGTGCTTAAACTTGGGCTTACCTGATCTTCAGAAGTCCTATCTTCTAAGTGACTACAGAAGCTCTTCTCCCACAGAAGAGTGAAAATGTAAGTAGCAACCTTGTTAGAATTGGAAATGAGGTTTGCAATAAAGGATGTCATGATAGCAACAACTGTATCCATGTGTACAGGCAGTGTCACCATAGAATCATTGAACAGAATCATTGAATCATTGGAAGGGACCCTCAGCAGTCATCTAGTCCAACCCCCCTGCAATGAGCAGGGACATCTTCAACCAGATCAGGTTGCTCAGACCTGTGTACAGCCTGGCCTTGTATGTCTCCAGGGATGGGGCATCTACCACCTCCCTGGGCAACCTGGGCCAGTGTTCTACCACCCTCATTGTGAAAAATGTCTTCCTCATGTCTAGCCTGAAGATACCAAGACTCTTCTGTGAAAAAGCAGAGTAAGAAGAAGGCAAAGCTGTAATTCTGCTCACATAGAAAAGATTCACATCTTTTAAAAAAGTATAAGAGGCTACATTGTTTCCACTGCAGACAGGGATTGCTAAGGGCTATTTTGATTTCAAGATTACTTGCCTGTCTCCGTGAGAACGCGCCACCACCAAACCTGTTACTACAACTGAACGTTGCATCTTAGGCCACCACGACTGCAAGAAAACTTTGTGCAAAATGTTTCTTAGAGGTAAAGTGCAAAGACTGTCCTCAGCTCCCAGAAGAAATAAACCAAAAAGCTGAGGTAAGATGGAACAGGAAGCCCAGAGAAGGGCTCCCCTCTTGAGTCAGTCCTCATTTTCTTATTCTCATTTCCTTCACCCAACTTCTCTCTATTAGAAGAGTTTTTCTCATTAGAAGAGTTTTTCCTATTCTGCTCAGTCATTTGTAGTTTGGACCATTTATTTCTGAAAAGAATACTGACATTCTCCATCCTGGTAGAAGATACAAATCACAAACTATTGCAACCGCCACCTCGAAAGAGTTGTAGGTGCATACAAGCCATAAAGCTTCTCCACACATGACTGACTGTAAATAAGATTACTCTTAAAAGAGAGACAAAAGGATAAAGAAGCTTCAGTATAGACCGTTAATGCCACTCTTCTTTGACCTAGTGTCTGGCAGCTTGTATGTCTTCCACAAAATCCAATAAATAAATTGCAGTTTTGCACAGAAGGGAAAACACCTTTGCTACCTCTCTCTGAAGACGTGTACAGCTCTTCCACAGAGCTTAACTGAGCATTTCTCAGGCACTAGTGAAGCTAAAAGCACGTTTGTGCCAGCACATCAGGCTATTTTTGCACCAGCTTTTTTTCACAAATCCACAATACAAAGCACATAGATAAATTCTCTGAAAAATTCAAACTATATATGACTGAGCAAAACAAGGGCCAATCCAAGCTCATCTTGACAAATTACCTAGAAACAAAGCATACTTCAGAGACTTCATGTGCTTACTTAGGTCAAATTAACCCTCAGCCACAATAAAAATATAATACAGAAAGAGCTTAGCAACGAGCAATCTTGAGAGTCATAAGTTGCTCATGTGTGCTTTTACAATGATGGTAATTTTGCTTTAGGTTGTTGTTGGTCTTCTGTTTCCCAGTATATGGGAGGAGATGGAGACCTCCCAGCTCTGTTCCACCACAAAAAAACCCCAACAGAGGTCACATCAATTAGGGGACCACAGAGTGTACAGTATACAGAAAAGTGCAGAAAAGTACTTAAGCACCTGCACGTATGGGGCTAGGATCCCACATAATACAATTCACTGGCAGCTCTAGAACTGGTGCTAGGACCAATTTTGCTCACAGAGCACTGTGTAAAGCTAAATATTATTGTTATGTTTGTAAATGGCATCTACATAATGAGTAAAAGATTCTGCTTCTGTATAAATCAGTGCAAATTCAGAAAACAAAACTGAAAACATCTGCTTAGATATTGGCCTGATTTTCCTGTGTTTTTCCACAATTCTGCCCTCAAAAATTAGATAAAGTCCAATGGGCATATCTACTTTAAACTGTAACTAATCTGTTATTCATAACCTGTCAAGGCTATAGTTATTACATGAATGTCATCATTTTATTATAAGACACATTGTTTTAATCATGGCTCACAGTATTCATCTGCAATTATTTCAAAATTTAGAAAACCAGCCAAGCCTTTGAGTAACAAGATAATTTTCCACCAGAAAACTCGGACAATTTCTGAGCAGTTCCAGATCCCAGCATGAAGCTACATAAACTTTTCCGGAATCTGTTCTTTTTGCCTCCTGTTAAATTCATGACTGCCTAAGCAAGATATTCTTCATTCATAGCTCTCGTGAATTTTTGTTTTTTTCACCAACAGGTAATCAATGCAATCAGATAAGGCAACAGGTTTTAGTCCTTGGTTTAAAACCTTTTCTTTTAGGGTTTATGACCAGGATCATAGTCCCACTAAAGCTACTGGCAAAAATCCACAAATACCAGAACTGAACTCACATATCAGAAACTACTGTCATTACGGATTAAATCCTGCTTGCTGTTCACACCAGTCCAGCCCTCCTGCAGTTTGTAAGATTCTGGGTAAAGAGAGAGAGACACACTATCTCCCACACCTTCTATCACAATTACAAATACTGTTCTATTTTTCAACCCAAATAATTTGCTAACAAGCCAATAAGAAACTGATTAAAACAGCAAGATTAAATAACATTGGCAAAGAATATTAAAAGCTGTCAAAGAATAAAATTTCTGTGATGAAAGCATGACACCTCCTATCAAGAAACGACAGAAAGGGGATGCACAGTGTGCAGGTATCTGATTTCAGAGCAGGGCACAGAGAAATCCCCACAGTAAAGACTGTAAACACTTCAGTAGGTGAGCATAATATTAACAGCCTAACCTGAGGCCCTAAAGCTCTTAACTCTGTTTGATGACATCCTTAGGCAGGCACCATTTCACATGAACAAAGGAAAACTTAATGGTTTAAATCAGATAGAGGGTAGGATATGTTTTTTGTATTATATTTAACATTATTGCAGCAGGTATTTCAGTAACTCTGAGTCTACAGAATGAATTAGTCTGCTCTTCATTACGCAATAGAAAGAAACATCTTTTTTTCTATACAGAACTGATTCTGGCCCTTCAGGCAACTGGATTTTCTTCTGTTCTACTCAAAACTGGAGAACAGACAATAATACAGTTTTTAATCTTCCTGCACATCTTGGAAACTTTTTTTTAAATGATCTTCTGCCAATCCTCTTCTACTGAGAGCTTTCACATGGTTCACAGCTAATATAATCCTACATTTTAAAGAGGATAGATTACAGAGAATTATCCTCCTGGTCATATCACGAGTGGTGAAAGGAACCTTTTTATTTTCTCAAATACAGTTTATTTCAGAGCAGAACCCTGGAAACAACTGTTCTCTCATGGCCAGATTGTGCCTTTGGTCACACCACCACTTGAGTAACTAAGAGGAAGAAACATCTTTAAGGCATAATACTCCCTGTTTCTCTTCACTGTATAAACAGTGGAAACATTTTTTCTCATAAAACAGCATTGATGCCATCATACAGTTGATTTTCTCCTGCTGCCTTTCCTGACTTTTTGACTGTAAATTGATTTGGCCTGGCACTATACTATGCTGTGTTTATACAGAGATCAGGTACAACGGGCCTCTATTTTTAGCTACCTCTATTTTAACTTTGTTAATAACAAAAATAAATAGCAGTCATTTGCTGTTTCTGTCCCACTCCTTCTCCCTCTTACCTATCAAAGGTAAGGGAGAGAGTCAGAGCTTTTTTAGTTCTTCATTTCTTCTTCGTCCTTCTCCAATCCATACCCTTGGCATGAAAAGGAACAACGAAATGTCAAATAGTTCCTCTCTTTCTTACACCTAAATCAGGTTCGGGTAAATCACATGTGGGTGCGGATTTTACTGCTCTGTGGAAACGTGTACTGTAAAGCACAACCTAATCTTTGGTACCTTGTTTCATCTGCTGGCAAGAAACAGACTCTTGATATTAAGACCATGACTAAATATTTAGCACAAATGGTGGCCAAAGTAGCTTTGGCCAAAAGGCAAAGTAACACTGTTTATGTGCAGCAGAAGCACTTGGTGAGGAAGATTTCTGGAGAAGGTTGTACAAATATCTCCTTCCAATTTCTGGCCCAAAGGCAAGAACAGACTTCATGCTCTTGTTTTCATGGAACAGAGAGAGGAGTGTTGTACTGATACATAAAGCCCTCTGCTTCTCCTTTGTTTAAAAAGATGTGCTACAGTATTTACCTTTGACAACTATTTATTTTGTCCTGCTTTCCTGACTGATTGCAAACACAGATGTTTCAGTGAAAATTATAACACTGTTGTATTACTGTCAACATTCTGGTTTCTTCAGTCAAGGAAACTGGAAAACACATCTTTGCTGAACTTCGTATAATAACAAAAATAACGGTGAACTCAGCCTCAAAGCCACATGAACAACATTTTTCAACAGTGTGAATTATTTCAAGAACCTGTTCCAGAGGTTACATAAGTTTAGTAGTCTAACCTATTTCACCATGAACCTATATATCCTAACCAGCTGTCCAGTAAGAAATAATAGATCTTTGAACTAAGAGACACAGGATATTACCCAACTAATACAGGATATTGCCTAATTTCTATAAAAGCAGTTATGGTATCAAAGGTGAAGCGACTACGGAAGTAACTGAAGAGTGCTCTTCCAAATTTTGAAAAATAAGACTCTTTTTTAAAGTCAGGCTTTGAAAAGACAATTAAACTGATAATATGAAGCTGTTCCACAACCATTTGATCCAGTGTAATAAAATAAAACCTTACAGTCTCCAGTCCCAAAAAAAAAAAAAGACTACTGCTCCAGTCAATAAAGAGTCTTAGACAGTAATCTCAAACAGATCTCTTCAAAGTTGATTTCTGTAGAACTGCTCGGGTGTTAGGGTAATAGTGTAATGGAGTATAAAATCTGGACCTAGTTTGTTGTATTGTTAATGTACACACTTAAACCAAGCACTTATGTTTTCATACTACTGCTTATCCCCTTGACTTGTCTTTCTCCCACAAAGAGAGGAGAATTTAAAATCCCCATCATTTGCTTTGTACATCTTTTCTAGTTTCTTACGAAAATGTTCTACTAGATTTGTTCCACTGGCACAAGATCCCAATTTACACACTTAGTGTTCAATGCATTTCTAGGCAAGCATTTGTGCACAAGTGCCAGCTTATTTTGCATTTAGTACAGGACAAAAGCACAAACTACTTCAGACTGCTTGTATATAGCCAAAAAAGGCACCTATTGCTGTCTGTGTTCAGTAACTAACAAAGCCAGCGAAAATCAAGCCAAATATATGTTCAGAATATGCTGATTTCCAACAACTGTATAAACCAATGCTAATGTTAACAGTTACGAAAATAGATTCCCTGGTCCCTTGATCCAAAGGATTGTTCTCCATTTAAAAAAAAAAAAAAAAAGAAAGTGAGGCAATCCCTGGAATGGAAACCAAAAATCTTCTATTCTGGAGTCTCAGATGTACTTCATAAACATTTATAGTGGTCACAAGTACCTGTTTCATTTTTGCTCAGGTATAATATTTGATTTGGACAACTGGAGATGGATTTAACGGAGCAGCTCTTTGCGCATATAGCAGAAGGAAATGCAGCTCAGCCATCAAACAAACTGCCCCTCCCTTACTTGCAACATGGGGCAGAAGATGATGAACTTGCTCAGCCAATACACCTGCGTGCAACTGACCTCGGATACAACAAGCTCTGCTGTCATTTTCTGCCAGAAGAAATCATCTGCATAAGGGTCTATGAGTCATTTTTTTTCTGCTACAGAATTTTTGCATCAGTAATTATTTCTTGGAGATTCGTCTGGCTGAAAGCTGCTTAGATGCAAGAGACAGGGTAACACCGGCTTGCGCACCTCCAGGTGATGTTCTTCAACTGTGCCAGAATTCTGTTTGTGCAGCTGCCGTGCTGCTTTTAAAGTAGGTGAAGAATGAAATCCCTTCATGACTGACTAAGTTTGTTGTTTTGCATATCTGGGTCAAGTATATTTTTCTCTGGACTGATTTGGAGTAGAGAATTCTGAGGTTTCTACAGATCATCAATAGACTGTTCCTATACACCACCAAGACTGTTTCCAAAGTGATCGTTAATAAAAAATGAGACAGGAGAACCTCACAGACTCCCAAGCACAGTTCTTGACATAGTTCAAGTATTTCTTGATCACCACACACTGGATCAGCCTTGAGGAAAAGCACTAAGCAGAGCTGTTTCATAATGAACAAGCTACCACCTGTCTCAGGGGAACACTGCAGTATCCTGAAGGTCTTACTGCCCATATAAATCACATTATATGTCTTATGCCAGGTAATCAGGATACAGAGGTGATTCCTGTACTTTCCCTTTGGTTGAAGAGTCTTTCCCATCCAAGTAATTCTCCTGAGTTGCCAGGATCTGCCTCTAATCAACCTGCAAAGTCCCTGTGAGTCACTTACTGGGTTTTTTCAACTGACAATGCAAAAATAGCAAACAGCAGGGACCAAGATCTGACCCACAACTCTTAAAGAAAGTACCTGAACAATGCTAAGAATTAGATTGATGGTGTAAGTGCACAAGCTTTTTACACTTAGCTCTGCAGTAGTTGCTCTAATCTCTTTATACCCTTTTCCATAAAGCAGTTCTATTCCAGTAGTCTGGCATTCATGAATATGACACTACAATAGCAAATTTCCTAGCACCAAACAACAGAAAGAAAACAGCAACAGAGTTTCAGGCTCATGAGGGATTATGATTGATTGACAGACAGATAAAAAGATGGTAGGTAGGTAGGTAGGTAGGTAGGTAGGTAGGTAGGTAGATAGATAGATAGATAGATAACGCAAAAATCACTCAAAGAACTCTGAAAAAATCTTGAGTTTGTTTGAAACCAATAGTACACCACAAATAAAAGCTGCAAAGCTGAAGTCACCAAACATCAGGGTTGGCATCTGTTAAAACCAGTCTTGTAGCGCAGGGTCTAAAGGATACTCCAGGTCACTTTACAAGTGTAAGCAATGGTACAGTGGAAAGTGAAGTAACATGATGAACAGCTACTGAGGGGCAGGAAAAGTAAGTCCCAGCATTTTGGGTTGCCTAGGAGCCCAGACTGACACCCCACGAACAGCTGAATGTTTTCAGGCTGAATTATGACTTTGTGTTTCAAAATTTTGTAATTCACTGAGATATTACAGAACATACCCTCGAATATCATATAATCTTCAATTTTCAGGTATGTAAAGCTATTTCATGAACAAATTGCTCCACACTTACTCCAAATTTACCTAAGTTGTTATTATTCACCATGGAAATATTTCCAGTGGCTAGTTTTCCCCATCTATAGCTATTAGTCAAGGTGACATAGGAAGTGTTGAAACAGCAGATCTTGTTAGAATACTAATATTATTAAGACAGAAGTTAATAATTCTGCAAGTTAACTTTATGACCAATTAATGACACAAAGTGATGAGTGCTGGAGGCATTCTATTCCAGATGCGTATCCTAATTTACCTGCACTAAAGCACACCTCAGCAAGATAGCTTTGTGGTTGAAATATAAAGCAATAAAATGCTGAGCTCAAAGAAACTCTCTTTTGAACTACCAGGAATCCAGGCTATGAAATAAAATCTTTTGCGTTTAGCAGGTGTTATGCAATGTGGTGTCACTCTTACCTCCATGGGAAAGGCCTTAAAATTAACCGTGTGTTCAGAACCACGCTGGTTTTCTCTCCCCCAGTGAAATCGAACGTCGTGTAGTTCAAACTCATGTCCTCGAGGTAATGGCCCCCCTATTAACACTGGGAAAGAAGACAAATGGTAATGAACTTGGCCTTCCAAAGCAGACAAGCCACTGAATATGTTCTCCAAATACAATGGGGAGATTGTTGCAAGCTTCTTTATTATCAGCGGTAGTAGAGAGGAAAAAAGTTGACAGACTTGACATCTTTACTTTTGAAGTACCGTGCAAGTACAGAAGGCAACTTCAGGCACTGTTTTATGAGGCAGAACAGCTGGTCACAACACAAAATAAAAACACTGTACCTTTATCAGCCAGAAGAGTGAATGTGTTTATTGCTCTTATCAAGACAGTAGCTGTGTGCTCTAAACAGATGGCGGGAGTTCTGAATTGAACTGGTAACTACCTCCAGCTTGTCCGAAAGCTTAATCTCCATCACCTGTATTTGCTATGAGTCACAGAAACTGACAGAAAACTTTTTAACACCAATATACTGCTAGGTGTTCAGTCATATACCACCTGTCGGGCTTCTGCAATACAGAATGCCTTCATGTCCACATATAATCAAACCTATACACAGGAGCAACAACATACCTCATTCACTTAAAAACAGCTTCCAGGCAGCCATGACTTGTTTTTTTCCTTCAGTTATTTCTTAAAAGCATCTATCCTCAATTGCAACATACACAAAAAAGTCATATAATAGCTCAGTAATTTTGCATTAATAGAGACTTCCACGATAAGTAGCAAAAGCAAGCAATTGTACCTCATGAGGCCCAATCTACCTTGGAATTAATCAATGGAAACATTTTGCCCAGGGATTTGTGAATATGTTTCAGATCAAATATTACTCCACAACCTGTAGGTAACTTCCCACTGAAATAATTGAATATTGGCTCCTAGGCAGGGCCAGATTTTACTTAAGGGCAATTGCAGTCTTCCCTAGAATCCAGTAAATTCTAGCTTACAATTCATAGACTTTGAAGGAATCTTTTACAATCTCTGCTAATTGATTAGGATTATTTAACTGCATAACCTATGGCTTCAAGGAATTACAGCTCCATAACACAAAGTTATTTTGACACACAAAGTAAACAGCCTTTGTTTGGAGCACAAGACGTAGTGTAACACTGAAAACATAATTCAGCGATTGAATCATACTGCAACTGTACAAACACAAAAACAAAAGTACAGAACTATAAAAAATCTGAAAGGAAACTGATCAGTTATGGTTTTCATAAGCAATTACATTGGAGAAAAAAGTAAAATATACTGATTAATCCTCCTTTAGTAATTCTTCATAACTAATCTAACAGCCATTAGGGTTTCTAAAATGAAATGTCTGAAATGTAGTTACAGATCAGATTTGCTTCTTAAACTTGCTTTATCTGTATTCTATCTATACCTATATCCTACAAGGAAAATCTACAAATCTGGTGAACATTGTGGGGAAACAACCAATTAAAGTATTTAGGGAAATCTGGACAAATAAAAAGAAACATGATAGTTAATTAGTGCTGTTTCTTAGGAAAATGAATCAATTTTTTTTTAATGTTTTAAAATGTTGCTCTTAGGGAAAGTGTAACTAGAACAGATATTATCTATACGATGTAGTTCTGGATCTGCAGGAGCTTCAAAGAGTTTATTTCTGAGGCTTAAGTTATAAAATTGATATAATGATAAAAGTATTTCAGTGTGTGAAGCACATTTATCCTTCCTTTGCCTTTCATCCAATCTTGATCCTTGTCAATGCATGAAACACATTTAACTCTGCTTTGCCTTTCAGCAATATTTGATCCTCATTAGAAAATTATTCTGAAACCATCATTCACTGTGCAATCCACTGCTGTCTTAAGAGAAGTCTCTCTGTTAACAGGATATGCTCTAAGGCATTTTAAAATATACAATTATGTTACACAGTTGGTCATGCTTCTTCCACCTAATGCATAACATATGTACAATGATCAAACTTGAAGCAGCCTGGGAAAATGTTTGCAATTAAATAATAAGGATTTGGGAATTCCAGATGGACTGCATGTCCTGAATTAAAGGATAAAACCAATCACCAGTAATGACAAATTGATTTTTAAATATGTGTCTTAATCAGTTTACTTCTTTCCACAAATAAGTTTTTCTTTGACTGCTAGCATTACAGAAGATGAGGATCTCTTGCACATAATTGCACAGAGTTTCAAAAGCATTTAGCGCTCAACAGTTCCCATTAAAATAATCTGGCTAAATGTATTTGTCATCAGAGATCCCTTGTGAGGAAAAGAAGCTGCAGGAGTTTCCGCAATCCCTGAAAATTGGCCAGAATACTAGGTCAAACACAGCTTATTAACTCTTTTCTCCTCTTGGCAGGGATAACAGATGTTGTCTTCCCCCTCCCAAAAACGGAAAAATTATCCCCAGTTTACAAATGGAAAATGGGAAATTATGTAACATGAAAACTAAGGAAAGGCTGAAACTAAAACAAGATTTCCTAAATCATAATTCCATACTTCAGTCATAAGGTTTTATTCTATTTCACATTTTCTCATATTTCAAGACTCATCAGTCAGGCATCACACTGCAATCAAGTCTTTCCTTTTAAGTCTCCAGTGGTTTTTGCACATGCATTTAGGTGTGCTGGTCCCAACTTAGTAACTATTACTACTAAGTTACAAACTGCCCTTGGGAAAGGTAGGGTTGAACAGTTGCATTGTGTCATGCAAGTGATGACAGCATTTTCAGTCACTCTCACTTCCTCCACAGCAGAATTCAAGAACCTTCCTGACCCTGCAGACAGAACCTGACTCCTTTGGAAAAGAGCTTTGCTCCTGATGAATGCAGTAAAGCTGACTGGAAGTACAAAATTTCTGTTCTATTGAAAATCTGCAAAATTCTGTGGAAAAAAAAAAACCAAACAGAATTTATCATGGAAAGGAAATTATAAAGAAAAGTATCATTATTAAAATAACAAACCCTTCCTTCTTTAAAAATTTGGTGTAAAACTGGACTAAGTCCCCCACTCCCAGCATATCTGTAGCTCATGGGACTACTGGGATCTCAGAAGGAAACACAAGTGGAATGTCTCATGGTTTGACAATGTTCAGATATTTAAATGCCCCCCAAAGGCTGTTACTAGCTAAGAGTGGTTAGAATAACTTGGATGCTCTTCCAAACACATGGTAAGAATTACCACAGTGCTGGAAAGCACAAATTACATTTTTCTTCCTACTTTCTTGACACTTGTCTCCTTCATACAGAACAGTTTATCCAGACGAAAGGTCTGGATGAGATACTGCGATTTCACTTAAGTTGGAATTGTTTCTTTTGTTACTTGCTTCTAATTCTTATTTGATGAATGACAGCAAAAAATGCTTTAAGAAGTGGGGGCTGCCTTGCTACCTGCTCTTCATCAACACTGTAAGCATGTATACCTGGAGTATCTATCTTAAGCTGCCCAGTTCTGTAGTTTATATTCACATCCCAGTCAAATCAATGGAAGAAGCTCTTTTAATTACATAGTCTTTGGACTAAGGGCAAATTTTGCCAGGTTGGCATGACAGCGCCTTAGCAATAGTCTGGAGTGCTTCTGAATGCAGACAACTGTTGACGCCGGTGAACTGGAGGACACCACCACAAAAGGAAATTCTGGACATGCTTTGAAGCAATCTGACTGACCATCCAGTTCGGGGTCAAAACTTGGAGCTCTCATCGCAAAGCTTATTCCTTTACCTACTGAAGCCAACAGCACCACTCTGGCCAGCCACAAATGCAGATATTGACCTGACAACCACTCGCTGCTGGGCACAGCTGCTGTTCCAGTGCCCCGGGATACACGTACACTCTGAAGGCAAGATAAGCTTTAGCAGGGAAAGCAAAGGCCGCGTTACCTGATTTTGACTTCAGGGCAATCTGGATCGAATGCCCGTCGTTGATCACTTCACAGTCACGACACACGACGTAGTTTGGCGACAAACGCACTTCCAGGAGCGAGGGGTCGTATTTAGCTTCTCTCGAGTTCAGGTTAATGGGCGACTGGTACTCCCCGTTAGCATCAGGGAAAATCAGCCCCCACTCCACTCCTGAGACACAAGGGAAGGCTGTTACGGGGCGACCCGGCTGCCCCGTTCTGTGGACCCTCCCCGCCCGCACCGGCCGCCCCGCCGCTGCCCACCGGTGCGGGAAGGGGCGGCCGCTCCGCGCCCCTCGTCNCTGAGACACAAGGGAAGGCTGTTACGGGGCGATCCGGCTGCCCCGCCAGCCGGACCCTCCCCGCCCGCCCCGCCGCTGCCCACCGGTGCGGGAAGGGGCGGCCGCTCCGCGCCCCTCGTCCCCCCGGCCCTGCCGACCGCTGCCGGGCGGCTCCGCGGCGCTGCTCTCCCGCGGGCGGTGACGGACCGGCCGCCCGCTGCGGGCCGGCGCTTCCCCGCTTCCCGTGGCTGGCGGCGGCCGGGGGCGATTTCCCTCCGCTCCGCCACCGAAATCCTCCCACCGCCACCACCGCCTCCTCCCCCGGTAAAGTTTGTCCCCGCCGGAGACGCCGCCCGCTCCTCACCTTCCTCGTAGCCCCACTCCGGAGCCTCTTCCCGGCGCGGCAAGGGCTCGTCGCCCTCGATCAGGCTCCTGTCAGCCATGGGCGGGCGTCCTGCGAGCGGCCCCGGCTCCCGTCGGCCGGGCGNCAGCCGCCGGGCGGGCCCGGGAGCCGGCCGCTGTCCCGGGAGAGCGGTGGGGCGGGCGAGGTTGCAGCCGGTGGAGCGGGGAGAGGGGACCGGGCGGCCGCGGGAGCCGCAGCCCAGGCTGCCGTTCCCCCTGGGTCGCTGCTCCCCTGTCCTCGCCTTCCTGCTGCCCTCGGTGTCCTCGCCGCGTCGTGGGGGGGGTGTCCCCGCGGCTCCCGCTGCACCCCTGGGCTGGACACAGGCGGCCTGTGTGCCAGGGGACACCTGGGAGAGCAAGTTCAACACGGGGAAGGGCAAAGTCCAACCCAGGCACCAGCACAGGCTGGGAGACGACTGGCTGGAAAGCAGTTTAGGAAAAAAGGGCCTGTGAGTCCTGGTGGAACATGAGCCAGCCATGTGCCCTTGCCACAAAAAAAGGTGAACGATATCTTGGGCTGTGTTAGACAACGTATTGCCAGCAGGTCAAGGGAGATGATCCTTCCTTTCTATTCAGCACTGCTGAAGCCACACCTGGGGTGCTGGGTCCAGTTCTGGCCTCCCCAGCACAAGAGAGGTGTAGAGCTACTGGAGAGTGTCCAGCACAGGGACATGAAGATGATGAAGGGACTAGAGCATCTTCCACATGGGGAAAGGCTGAGAGAGCTGGGACTGCTCAGCCTGGAGAAGAGAAGGCTCAGGGGGGTCAATAGGTACCAATACTTGAAGGGAGAGTGCAAAGAGGACGGAGCCGGGCCCGTTTTGGTGGTGCCTAGTGA
This sequence comes from Pampusana beccarii, assembly GCA_013399365.1. Taxonomy (NCBI): domain Eukaryota; kingdom Metazoa; phylum Chordata; class Aves; order Columbiformes; family Columbidae; genus Pampusana; species Pampusana beccarii. The sequence goes on along the minus strand of VWYH01001699.1, from coordinate 451,090 downwards.
CAGGGCCAGAAGCAATGGGCACAAACTGAATCACAGGAGGGTCCCTCTGAACATCAGGAAATACTTTTTCACTGTGGGGGTAAGCAAGTGCTGTAAAAGTTGCCCAGGGAGGTTGTGGAGACTCCCTCCTTGGAGATATTCGAAAGCCTTGTGGACATGCTCCAGGGCATCCTGCTCTGGGTGGCCCTGCTTAAGCAGGGGACTTAGATAAGGTGATCTCCAAAGGTCCCTTCCAGCCTTACCCATTCTGTGATTCTATGGAGGAATGGAGGCCCACAGTGATGATAAGGGAGCCACTGAAAAAGCAAGGGAGCCCTGCTCTGTCCCTTCTGTTCTGAAGGAGGGTCAATGCCTCCACAATCTTTACAGTCAGCCCTTAATTTAGGCAAAGCCTCCTGCAAGCTATACAGGAAAGTCTCTCCCCAACAAGAGGAAGCCTCAATTTGGGCATATGAAAGGACTCTTCCTTCTTCCTTGCCAACAGCCTTGTATGAACCTAGAGAACGTTTATTCTGTCAAGGGAAAAAAGGACAGAAGGGACCTCTGTGAAAGGGATGTCCCCTAGGCAGCAACCCAAACACTTGCATCAGTGACAGCAAGGGGAATGGAAACCCAGCACCGACCGTCTGCAGTCCCTAACAGCAACCAGGAAGGTTAAAAGAGGCGGTCAAATAGAGTTGCTACAATGGTAAGTGGAAGTGCCCTTGGCTTACCATCCTTGGTCACTTAACGACAGTGGCCAGACCTCCCTGCATCTCCCAAGAGGAAAACATCCCGATCCTGTGCTGTTGATCCACAGGCTTTGATCTAGGTGTACACCTCATTGTGCTTCACTGTTCCCCATCTCAGCACTGGTACCTGTGCAGGGCTGACGTTGGAGCAGAAATTGTCATCAGTGTGAAAGTGATATGGAAGGAGAAGGAGGACTGAGCTGGAACCTCGTTACTGAAGGAAGAGAGTGCTGATCCATGAGTGGCATGCAAGGTGAAACAAAAATAGGACAAAAAAAGTAGAATGTACTAGGTTGGAGGGTTTTCAAGATCAGAACAGAAGCACAAGTTTCCTTCTGCAGGATCATTAGTTACTGTCTTCACTGCTGATGATTGGAAGGAGTATATACTACCCAAGCAAACTATGACCATCATACAGGTTATTGAGGCAAGAAATCAAATAGACCTTTTTCTTCATACAGAGAGCACCTGACATCAGTACCAACAGACGACTCAGATTTTTTAACATTAACTGTAGTCACATGAGATCTGTTGTATATGCATACATGTCTCCCCTACCTAACTGGCTTTATTGGTTGCTGTTTTCTGTCCTAATCACTTGTTAAACACACATTAATTGTTCCTATTCATGTCAGTTACTTTGAATCGTTGCTCAGCCACATGGAGGAAAAAATACCACCAAATATTCCCCTTAAACATCTCTGACTCTGGTCCATCTGACTGGAAATTCATTTTCCTCTTCAAACAGTCACACATTTTGAAAAAAACAGTCCTAGGAGTCTGGGTTTGTTCCCTTGTTCTTTGAAGCACAAGTACTTCATTCATGCCCTCTATTAATTCCTTTCCTGCAGTAGCTTTCCTGTGGGATATCTGTTCTAGAATTTCACACTTATGAGGGGCAACATAATCAGACCTGAAAGTTCCTGTTTTGTAATAAATACTTTTCATGGCTTTGCGTACTTTCCATGCCTTCCATTCATAACTCAAGAACCAAGCTACTTGGTATTTGTTGCCCTTCCTTTTAACCTTCCCATTCTTCCCAAATCTCTCTGCAAAATTACGCATAGCAGGTAAAGTCTTGCTGAATGATTGGCATTTCTTTATTGTTATACATCTGCTCAGTATCTTCTGTGCAAATATCCTTCTGTAGTTGCTGTCAGGCATAGCATGACTGATCAGCAGTTTAGATCTGCTCAAGATTCCTACAACGTATTTGATGGTAAAGTGTGTAAGTAACAAGGGAGTTCAAGGGTATATCCCAACAGTGAAACAGAGCGTGGGACAGAGCTCTCACGTTTAACTCCAGCCACAAACGCAGATATCGACCTGACCGATCTTTGCACAAACCAGCTTCAAGAAAAAGGATTGAGACAATCAAATGGAGATAGTGGCATGATCTAAGCCTTGTTCAAGATCAGTGGGATTTGGTGTCCTTTAGTGCTGTAGGCACTCTTGAAAGCGTTGTGTTCTCTGTCAGTCCATTTTTGTTCCCACATACAGTAGGGTGGTGCCCTATGCACTGCCTTTTGCCGCATGTTGTAGTGTGCAACCATCTGGTTGTAGTGTTATGTCACCAGATATAGCTGTCCCAAGGCATCCACTTCCATGTTACAGGTCTTTCCTCTTCAATTAAGTGCACTCTTTGTGGGGATCATACGGTTTATATCAGCTGCCTGTCTCTCTCTTAAACTGATCTTCTATTGACCTTCAGAAACTTTATTATTGCTAGATATCTAAAGCTTAATTTTGTGCAGAAGCTACCTATAGTTAACTTTACTATGAAAAGATGTTAAATATATAACTATAACACACACACAAATACACTCTTTATTCTGTAAAAATGCACTGCTTGTGGTGTTTTTGCTCAGATATTGTTTGCTACATTGACTCAGCATATTGAAAAACCTGTAGGGAGACATAGTTACAGCCCTCAAGCTCGTATCAAATTGACAGGTGAAAAGTAGGAGAAGCTCTGCCGGCATGACCCTTGTGACATGTCACCTCACCAGCAGAAGCAAGAGCAGGCCACCTCTCTCCTGGATCCCGGTTCAGCCTTTAATTCTGTGGAACACGCTGACTTCTTGTTTAAGTGGGATTAATGATCACACCCTTTGATGATATCAGAAAAAAAAAAAAACACAAACCACCACCAACAACAAAAAAAACCTCAGGCACAGATCCAGGGCTTAACAATTCCTCTTTAAACTCAGAGGACAGTAGTTCAGAAGCAGCAGAGCTTCTGACATTCCCTTTTGCAAAATAAGAAATGGCATTTTGAAACATGTTTGGTATAGTACTTAGTCCTGGTGAGACTTCAAACAACAATTCTTGTATTTCCTGTCTCTAGATATACTTTTTTTTTGATACAGTCACTGATTTTTTTCAAAAGACAATATAGCTTTCCTAAACACCTTAAAATTTATATACTGGGAAAGCCAGGCCTGAACCAAAATTCTGCATCCAAACACTGTGACATTTATACATGTAAATTATCATTAATGACCAGCAACATTTTTTTTTAAGGCGTTCATTTTCAACAACTGTACTTACTGCTTTCACTACTCTGAAGGGGAGAGTCCAGTGCAGAGAACTGTACAGGTCACAAAGAAGTCTGTAGGAAAAATAAAAGCAGAATTCCATACAAATTATTTCAAACTGTGAAGTCTTACCTGCAGGATTCTCTGCAGGACGCAGAACTGATGGTTACTTCTCTGATTTGATGGATGAGAAATTCGGATTGTGAGGGGATCATATTTCTTTTTTTATTCACTTTTTTATTACCTTGATGCCAGAGAAGAGTAGCTGATGGCATACAGGACTTCATATTAGAGGTAAATATTCTGTGGGATATTAGACTATTCCATTTGGGACAATTTAGGGTACATTTATATCTCTCTAAGCAAGACTTGAGTTCTTGCCCAGGTGTCCTGAAAGACAAGGCAGTGTCCATACAGCAACATAGGCAACTGAAGGGATCAGCAGCATCCAGCTTTTTCAGCAAATAGGGCTTCCTATTTTGTGTTCTGTGTTGGACTATGAGGTTTGCCAGCAATCACCTCTCACATGATCTTGTGTCTATTTTTAATTCTTGCCAGATTACTCTCTCAAATAAGTTTCCAAACTTAGAAGCATAAGCAGAAAGTTTCTGCAGATGACCATTAAAATACAAGCTTATATGTAACAAAACTGAAAATCTGTCTGCACGTTTTAAAAGGAACTCGTTCATTACAAGGAATAATATTACAGTATTCTTGGAATAATATTATTTGCCTATCATTTTTCATTTTTTCTGCAGCTGAAGTAATGTGTTACAAAAAGGAAAAGGATGGTCAGGTCATATAACTAGTCCAGAACGAAAAGGTAAAGAGAGAAGATTTTCAATAAAAGCACCATTATAGCAAAGAGAAACTGTTTCCAGTGAACTACTCCTTGTGTTTGCAAGTCAGGTTTACGTTGGCAAATGCCATCCTGCCAACATTGCAAAATATGTCAGCTGGATCCCGATTTCCCCCTCATCCACACCAAATGGTGGTTTCAGTGGTGTTGTGTGTTTTATGGTCTGTAAGTGTAAATTTGTGTTATTGGCTTTGCCAGTTAATAGGATAGCAGGCTGGTCCTGTGCACACTTTACATGTTTCACTTCATAATATACATGTTTTTGGGGGGAATTTAAAGATCAACACACTGATCTGAAAGTGTGTACACAAGTTTTTCTACAGTACAAGCATAAAAGTCTTACACGGAAAATTGCATCTATAAGAATGCACCAGAGACGAAAGGAAAATGGGAACAGGCTAATATTTCTAAATCAGTGGGCATAATTGTCTTATATTGTCCCAGTGTTCAAATGTGTAAAACAGGACTGTTATGGCTGCCCAGGAGAGTTCACACCTACAGCTAGAGGACACTAAAACTACGACAGGATAGTTTGAAGTTCTTTAAAGAAAACCCAAGGAATAGGAAGGCATTTCTAAGGACTAAAAATACCACAGTCAAAAGGAAAGCAAAAAAGCAATAGAAGATACAGTGTAAGTAAGGGCACACTAAAAAAGTTAGAGAATAATCTAGTGTAGTCGCCTGGAGTTTTTCTTTTCCCTAGCAGAGTCTAGCCCTGGAGAAATCTGTAAGGAATTATAGAAACTGGTGAAGACAACAGGAATTGCTGATGGAGTAAAATAAGTACAAAACTAAAGTGAAATTCTGCAGACAATAGAAGCGTAGAAGGGAAATGAGTTCTTTTTTTTTTCCTCTAGTGTGCTAAAAGTTAAAAAGAGATAAAGGATGAAATAGGATCTCTCTGAAACACAGAATGCAAATGATAATCAAGGACCCTGACATGGCAAAACTCCTATGTAAGTAGTTTTTTATTTCTTCAGGAAGGAAGTACAACTAAAGATATACCCAGACCCAAATTCAAGGAAGAAGATGGCAAGCTCAGAGGAAAAATCTGCAAAGAGGAGATGATAAATATTTATTTACCTAACTGTAATAATTTGAGATCTTTGACATTAGATGAGATCCCTGAAAGATTATGGATTTCATCTAATACCTATTGAAATGAAGTGGCTTTTTGTCAGTGGAACTGACAGACATCAAATCCACTACTTGCAAATTAAATGTTTAAAAAAAGAAGCACGGAATCAGGGAAAGGCATAATATCTTCTACTGTTTAATATAAAATGAGAGAATGACCCAAATAATGAGCCTGAGCAGTTTTTCACTAGAAGAGCAAAAGCAGGTATTGGCTTAAAAGTGTTGGATTTTCACCTGGGAAGCTCATGAGAAAGGGGAAGCATTGATCAGGATAAAGTGGCAAGGGAATAACAACACATTTGAGTCTGTAAAATGACGGCAAAAGGAGAGTCGGTTCTTCATTCACTCTACTAAGTTTTTCTTATCAATGTGTAAACACCCATGGATGACAAAGTGCTCACATGCCCCGTTCTGGCAAAGCTGTGAAATCATACATTCAGAGAGCAATCTGGCTTCCTATATCACAAGCTATTACATGTCACGCAGTTACTCATGTATTAAGTTAATTATTTGGCTTTCAATAAATAATAATTTGCATTTTGCCACAGCACATTTTCCAGGAACGCATGACCTAAAGACATCAGGAAACGAAGAATTCATTACTTTGACAGTTTGTTCCAGTGGTTAGTCCCCTTCAGTGTTAACTAATGGGTAGCCAATTCTAATTTGAATTTATCTGGCTTTAACTTCCAGCCACTGGTTCACGTTATGCTTTTTTACCTTGACAGAAGGGCTTTTATTGCTTTGTGTTTTCTCACTACCTTTAGTCTGGTCACCTCTGTGTGGTCTAAACAAGAGGAGCTCATTAACACTCGCTAGAGGGCTAAGACTGGGGTATCTTTTTAGCTTTTTTCCACACATTTTCCCATTTTCCACATTAAAAATACAGACACCAGAATTCTCCTGTGCAGCTCATGTTTTCACCCCTGTGTTCTAATTAATTTCTTTTTTTTTTATCTGCACATTGATGATCCACATTAGTCTTTCTTTGCTGTTGAATCAGACATTGGAGCTCTTGTTCTGTTGCTGTTTAGTATAAACATTAAATCCTCTTTCTTAGTCAGGGTATCCAGGAGCCAGTCTACGGAATGTGGACACAGACTGCATTATCGGTTTGCATTTAGTTGACCTAAAATGCCATTCGTTTGAAAGATTCCTAGTGTTCATTTTTAACTAGAATCTTGTACACTAGTAAATCATATGCCTCATAAAAATCTCTAACCTCGTTATAGATGTTTGTTTGACAAGATATGTTTTCAGTAAAAGTATTGTCACTAGCATTAATCATATTCCTCTCCATCAAGCTTTTAAGACTGTAATCCCATATCAGTGCCTTTTGTATTTTTCCTGGAACTGTTGTCAGGCTTACCAGACAGTAATTACCTAGATTATCTCATTTCTCTCTTTTTCCTTCAATTTTTACATCATGTTACAATTCTTTAAGTCTTGTAACATTTTCCTGTATTTGTTAAAAATTTACAGAAAAGACAGAAGATCCATTCAGCCAATTCTTATAGAACTCTAGGGTGTGAATACATAGATTTAAATAAGATTTTAAAATTCTAAGTTTTATGACATTGTATAATACCACTTAGCTATAAAGAAACTGCAAAATTCTTTACCCACACATGATGTAAGCAGATCAGACTCCTCTCTAAATACGGAACCTCTGAAATATTTATGAATATTTTCTTTCTTTATCATCATTAACAAATTCAGAGTCTCAGACAGTAATTGACTTTTGGTTTCTTTTCTTACTAGTGTGATTAGAAAACTGTTACTTATTTGTGTGAAACCTAGTTATGGATTTTTTCCTGAAGTGTTGATCAATATTTTTATAGTCCACATTTTCTACTTCATATCAATATTTGTTTATTTCTTTTTCCACTTAGTATATTTTTTATTTCTAAATATTTTTTCTATGCACTGCTGAATCAGCACTAGATCCCAAGCACAGCTGCTTTTTTTTTTAGTTGCAGAGTTGTGACACTTTGTGTCATTTTACAGCAATCATAGGGCTCCCTATTTGCATTCAATGTTGCCTACCTTTTCCTCTCAAGTCTCGTCACCTGTAATCTTAGTGACAGAAAACAAACAATACTATTTCAAAGTATATATGGCAAGAAGCAAAAGATATGGAAAACAGTTTGGTTTGCAGTTTCAAAGTCCAGTGGTCAACTGCAGATAATAATTATGAAGGAGCAAGTATTTAAAGGGAGACCAGGCAGTAACTGATAGAAGATGGTGTGAGATAACACTGAAATGCTGCTAGAAAGACTCCTAGCTCACATCCTCAATTTTGCAATTCAAAACGTTTCAACTGGAACCTCGGAACAGGACATGTTTCCATTCAGATTTAAATTTACCATTTATTAATCATGTTTCAATGTAGATAACTAGGAAGAAGGAACTGATTTTGTTCTAATTGAAATGTTTGGGGTAGGAATACTGAACAATGATTTCTTGAATTAGTATTCTTCCAGGGTGATTATATCATCAAAAATAATGTAGTCATACCTGCCTTAGATTAGATGTGTTGTAAAAAGGATCAGTAAAAGGATTTTTGTATCCAAAACTTCAAAAAACTGAGATCTTACACAGACACAAAAATGTTTATATTCACAAGTGCAAAGGGACTGTTAACTTTCAAAGCCACTGAACAACAGGCAGCTGCCAGTAAAAATAAAAATCCCTTTACCCACTGAATATGAAATCTTTGCCCAAAATGCCCCAACTTGCAGTATCATTCAGTGGCTCTTAATATTTTATCCATGTCCTGTAATACATCCATATATGGCAGTTTTATATAAAAGAGAAGAAGAAAAAGGCATCAGAGAAGACTCCTTCAGAAAAAAAAAAAAATAGATTGATGTAACCCTTTTTATTTTTTCCTGTAAGATTTTCTATTTCACAGTCTCGAGCTTCCTGTTTAAGAATCTGAAAACGGGCATTTTTCTGGTTTACACTGAATCTTAAATATCTCTTCAGCTGCTTCCTCATGTTTGTTCCACAGGAAGGGAGTTAGTTCATAGCACAGTGTGCTTTGTTGGATCTGCATCAGCAAAACAGATGAGTTCAGCCTCTCTTCATCTGGAAAAGGAACACCCGGAGACACTGCGGTCCGTCAGGATTATGGTGAAGATTTCAGGGAATGAAATGACTGTCAGGTAGCCTGGAGAAGACAAGGCTGAGAGGCAATCTTATTTATGTTTATAGATATCTCAATGGTGGGTGTCAAGAGGATGGGACCAGACTCCTTTCAGTGGTGCCCAGCAATAGGATGAGGGGCAATGGGAACAGACTGAAGCACAGGCGGTTCCATCTGAATATGAGGAGAAACTTCTTTACTTTGAGGGTGCCAGAGCACTGGAACAGGCTGCCCAGAGAGGTTGTGGAGTCTCCTTCTCTGGAGACATTTAAAACTCAGCTGGACACATTCCTGTGCAATCTGTTCTAGATGAACCTGCTTTAGCAGATGGGTTGGACCAGATGATCTCCAGAGGCCACTTCCAACCCCAACCATTCTGTGAAAAGGTCCTCTGCTATTTATGTTACTATGCTTCTTCCCAAACTGCTCATCTGTGTGTAAGCACTTTCTCTGAATTAGCTGATTTTTGGCTCCCAGCTGTGGGTCAGTATTCCTCATAGCTACCTGAAATTCTCCTGAGTTCTATTTTTATTCCTGCTTAGCACTAAAATCTCATTTTGGCACTGAGAAGCCCTGTCTTGGATATGTTAACATACCCATTTGAGCACCGGGTATTTCCTTCATGCAGAATGTGGCCCATCTCCAGCAGTTTTACCTGACACACTTGGGCTGGCGTCATACAAAGGAGCCAGCAGGGCTTTTTGCTGAAAATTTGATGCTCCATGAGGTTTTGCTACCTATATGCTTTGATTAAACAACAATTTGTTCCAGAGAGACCTTATAATGTGAAAGGGCAGGCTCCTCATGAGTTCCCACACATTTTTGGCTCTGGCAGATCCCTCCTTGGAATTCAGGGAGGCAGAAGATACTTTTCAGGTTGAAAAGCATCATTTTAGTTTATTGCAGCTTTTCCTGGACTGCCTACAGTAGCACTAAGTAAAAGACCTGCAGCAATAAGACCGATGGCACTAAATCAAAGCATCTACAAAGCTTCTAAAAGTACAATTCTTCTGTAAGTTTCCTGTGAGCACTTTCTCCCCTACCCTCGCACTTCTTTTAGTGTCTCTGTTCAGGGTTGAGCTTTTGGCACAGTCATTGACACACAGCTTTGTCAAGTTGCAAATTACAAACTCTATGTGTGGAAATACAAGATTAAAAGCTTGTTTATCACAGAGCTTCTTTGCTAGCATAGGGCATTGAAGCCAGTTGTTCTGTGGCAAGAGGGCTAGTGCTTTTTCAGCGTCATGGGGAAAGTTAAATCCACACCAGGCAATGCAGTGCATCAAGCCCAGGAAGCTGCAGGAGTTCACAAGAAAAAACTTCTCCGTTCATAGTTAAAATCCCAAAGATTCTACAAAAATCCCTGCAGCATGGTGTTTAAATGAGGTACTGCAAGAGCGGCAAATAAAAGTGGGCATGCTCTGCTAATGAGGGCAAATTGTGCCAGCTCTTCACAAAGAACAGCCTGTTTCCACCCACATCAGACCAGCTCTGCTTTACAGTTGTGGTAAGAGGGGGAAGAGAGGCTATTGCACTGTTTATTCCTTTCTACTTACCTCCGTCTGGCTTCTTGTAGAGACTATGGATCATATTGGGTCTAATCTTTCCCTTATTGGAAACAGGCAATGGTATTTTGCATGAGAGTTGGATGGCCTAGCGGGAAAATGGCAGTATCCAAATCCTCACTACCCACCCAAACATAACATGCTCTCAGATTACATTGCTGCTCACTTTAACAGCAATAATATGATTGGCAACAATAAGATTGTGGCCTTCCATTTGATTCAGGAGTTAAGAAACTGTTTGCTGTGAATGGCAGCATTTTAAAAGTACTACTTCAGGATATTTATATGCAGATTCAGGCAGTGCTGCAATGTATGCAGAGTTTCCATTTGGGGTATTCCAGCTTATAAGAAATCTGCAGTTCTAATAGCATTCAAATAAGGCAGACATATTTTTTTTCTAGTATTAGGCCTTTTTTTGTAAGTACTTTCTCTGGTCATTTAAAAAAACATTCCTTATATCCTCATGTTAAAATTATATTCCCATACAAACCACATCCATGAGAGCTGATGAGAGCACAACAGTGTATGCTGTAACTTCCAAAGAGCTGGCGTCTCACACCTCCATTAGCAGAAACGTATCTAGAAGTTTTAAGTGCCTTTCTAAAGATATGTACAACACACCTCACTGTGACTTGTTCACTTTCTGTTTTCCATCAAAAGCAGCTGAAAGAGGCACTCTGCACCTGCTTTCTCTTTTTGCTGCCATCTGTTTCTATGTGAGAGAGGAGGCAATGAATGTTAAGCTGGAGGGACTTATTTTATTTATGATTGCAAAGATTCTTGGCTTGAAAAATCAGTTCAATTCCAGTGCCTTTCACCTTCCACGCTAAGCAGGGAGACAAAGAGAGCATTCATAGACACAACACATGTGACATGGGGCAGTCTAATGGCATTAGAACAGTTCAGTGAAGCATTAATGAATTTACAGTGATGACAGCATAACAGTGCTAGGATCTAATTTGCTCTGTGGTAAGTGGTTTTCATAAGTAACCTCAAACACAAATAACCAGTCAGGACTCTAACTAAAATCTTTGTTTTCTGACAGAACATAATTAACTGTTCTTCTTTCAAAACCAGTAGCCATTCACTTGCTTGCTGTGTTGCTGGTGTTTCTCCAGTCCATGTCATATCTCAGACTGTTCTCACCAAGATGAAATGTCAGCTCTTCCCACCATCTGATATTTCAAATGCATTTTTGACAATCATCTCCCGTGCGTGATGTCACTAGCCTCAGCAGCTCCTTGGAATCGAGATCCAGAAAAAAAAGAGCCTTGCACAGAAAAACATGTGGTATGGTCTTGTCCATAATGCCATACTTTTATTCCAACTTTATATTCACATCCTTTTCTTCACCATCACAGCTCCTCGCTGTCACATATCTGTGCCTACTCATGTGTTCGGGTGAGGTGGCCGTGTACGGTATTAAATCAGATATCAACAAGGTTCTTGAGATGAGGAAAGATGTGAGTGCTGGCTGTTTACACAAGATCTTATCCTGCCTTGCTGACATCAAAAAGGTTATTGCCATTGACTTAAATGAGCATGCTGACAGAGACAGCAACCTCTGCTAGACTGCCTGTTTCCAGAATCCTAGAGAGGAAGGTGTTGGACTTGAGGAGATAAATATGCGTGGGAGCTTCTCTTCACATTCTGCCAAGAATGGGGGTCAAAATTATTCACAAGATTAGTAATTTCACTGTAGGCATTCCTCTTTAAGGAGAACTATGAGTTCTGTACTTGAAGCAAAGTAAAGCAAAGTAAAATTACTTCAAGTATTTCTTACATATCTGTGTTCTTAAATATATCCCATGACATTTATCTGAAGAAATAGGTGTTCTTCCAAATGCTATAAAGATATATATTCTAAATACCATCCTCCTTTCCCAGGAAAATGGGTAATGAAACTACAGTGGAAAGAGGCAAGGAGAACAAAGAAGGCAAAAAGTGCCTGTCTCTGTAAGTTTTCAGGGATCTACCAAATCCCACTGAAGATGGATTTTGGTTACTTAGATGAAAGCAGGCTGGAGTGGGAAAATATGACAGTAAGACGTTCTGACTCAAAGAAAATGTGGCTCTAAGGACATTGTCATGAGGGAGGAACTACAGAAGTAGGGCAGAACAGAAGCACCTCCACAGAGTTTTATTTACTCCCCAGAGTGCTTGTCAGTTGATTTCAGTGGGACTTCTCATGTCAGCAGGGAAGGGGTTGCTGGGAGGAGAAGACAAATCTGTCCTTTTTCTATCAGAAATTCTTGGAGAATCAGATTTACAAAAACGAAAGATTATATGGGATTGATTGGCTTCATTAGCCTCATTACAGTAATATTATTAGCTATAAATCACAGGATGGTTTCATACAGAATTACATTTTTATTAATATCACACATCTTCATTCCCCAACCAGTTATCGCATTCGTTCATCATATGGCAGAAGTCTCAGTAAAATTATCTAACTGGAGACTAATAGCATGACTGTATCTTTCCTTCTTCCATACAGTCTGTTAGCTTGTTTTTATCTTTCTTTGGTTTTTTTATTGTTGTTGTCAAATTGTAGTACAGAGCACTGAATGCTTTTGTGGTCCTTTACCGTATCTTATACATTAAAAACGCATTAGGGAAGATATCAGCTACCTCGATTTGCTTTAAAGTGTTGTCTTTCCCTCATAGCCACTGAAAATAAGACTCATGAATGCATTAATCCTAAACAGAGTAAGAGGTGGTTCCTCATTTATTAAAATGCAGACTAAAACTTAATATTACAGGATGAATTAAAAAAAAAAAAGAAAAAAAAATGTAGTTTGCTCCGTATGCTTGATATTCAAAACAATTCATTTATGATAATAATCATAACAATAATAGGAAGCTGAAGAAAAAATAAAATGACCTTGTCTAATTCAAACCTGTGAAGAAAATGAGTTTTCCTGAACTACCAAAAACTGCTCTCAGAAGCTTTTTTTTTTCTCTGTGGAATTGGTGCAAAAGTCATGCTGTTACATATTCCTTCTATTCCACACCTAAAAGGCTGGGGGAGATATTTTTTCACACATATTCCCAGCCCTGCTCTATACCCTTTGTGCTTTGTGGGATCAGCACAAAAGGTCTCGAAAGTAGGATGGAAAAATCAGCTGCAGGTTCTCCTTGAGAGAAGGGCTCCCCAGCTGCCTCGGTGCCAGCACAGCCAGCTGTTCCCCACCCGCAGCTCACTCCTGTCCAGCACACTGGATGGACCAAGGTCGTGATGCTCACTGTGCTCCTTACCTGGGGATGGGACAGCCTAAGGACTCTAAGGACTGCAGCTGGTGACAAGTGGCAAAGCCTCTTCCATCTTCCCCAGAATCAGGTACCAAAAGGTCTCCACTGTCTCTCTGTTTGGATGCCACGATCATGCATACTGCTACATCCCACAGCCTTATGCAGGAATTCTTTCTGATAGAACTTATTAACCATAGAAGACCATGACCATATCCATGCCCACAGTATGGGGCTTCCTACATAAAAAGAAGTTTGTAATTATATATATGTTTTTGGGGTTTTTTTTAATTATATAAGCAACGATTTCACAAAATGGCTGAGGTTGGAAGGCACCTCTAGAGATCACCTAGTCCAAACACCCTGCTCAAAGCAGGGCCTTCAGCTGACCTTGCTCAAGATTGGTCAAGGCCGTGTCCCATTGAGTTTTGAGTACCTCCAAAGATGGAGACTCCACCATATCTCTGGGCAACCTGTACCAGTGGTTAACTACCTTCAGAGTAAAAATGGGAGTTTTTTGAATATTTAAGTGGAATTTCCTGTATTTGAATTGCCCTATTGCCTCTTGTCCCTTCACAGAGCACCACTGAAAAGAGCGTGGCTCCATCCTCTCTACTCACCTCCATCTGGTATTTATTCGTGTTGATGAGATCCTTCTGACCTTTCTCTTCCAGCTGAACAGTCCCATCTCTCTCAACCATTCCTCATAGGAAGGATGCTCTAGTCTCTTAATCATCTTCCCTATGTTGGACTCTCTCCATTATGTCGAAGTGTCTCTTATACTGGGGAGCCCAGAACTGGACACAGTATTCAAGGTTTGGCCTCACTAGTGTTGAATAGAGAGGCAGGATCATCTCCCTCAACCTGCTGACAACACTCCTCCCAGGAGGCAATTGGCCTTCATTGCGTAGGTGCATTTCTGGCTCATGTTCAACCTGGTTTCCGCCAGGACCCTCAGGTCTTTTTTGTTAAAGATGCTCTCCAGCTGGTTGACCCCACTGCCTGGCACCTGGGGTTGTTCCTCTCCAGAGGCAGGACTTGGCATTTCCGTTTGCTGAGCTTCATGAGATTCCTTCCATCCCATTTCTCTAGCCTGTCAAGGTCTCTCTGGATGACAGCACAAACATCTGGTGAAGCAGACACTCCTCCCAGTTTTGTATCATCTGCAAACCTACTGAGGGTGCACTCTGTCCCACCATGTAGGTAACTTATGAAGATGCTAAACAGTGTTGGACCCAGCATCGACCCCCGGTGTACACCTGTGGACACTGGCCTCCAGATGGACTTTGTGTGGCTGATCACAATCCTTTCAGCCCAGCAGTTCAGCCAGTTCTCAGTCCAGCTCACCTTCCTCTTACCTACTCTGTACTTCTCCAGTTTGCCAGTGATGACGTTGTGGCAGATGGTGTCAAAAACCTTGATAAACTCAAGACAAACAACGTCCACTGCATTCCCCTCATGCACCTAACTAGTTGTTTTGTCATAAAAGGCTACCAGCTTGGTCAAGAATGATTTTGCCTTCCTAGACCCATGCTGACTACTCCTAAGCACCTCTTATATTTCATGTGTTTGCAAATGGCATCCAGGATTATTTGCTCCATCTCTTCCCCTAGGACTAAGGTCTGTAGTCCCCTCTTGAAGAAAGCAGCATTATTTGCTTTTTCCAGTCCTCAGGAAGCTTCCCAGATTGCCATGACCTTTCAAAGATTATCAAGAGTGGCCTTCCCTCAGCACTTGTGGTTGCATCCCATCAGATCCCATGGACTTGTACGTGTCAAAGTTGTTTAAGTGTTCCATAACCTGGTCCCTCTCCAACAATGGTAATTCTTCCTTGTTCTGGATGTTCCTGTAGGTCTCAGAGGCCTGGGATTCCTGAAGTTCAGTCTTATTAGTCAAGGCCAATGAGAAAAGGGCACTGAGTACATTGGACTTTTCTGTCTCCTCAGTCACTAGATCCCCTGACTCATTCAGCAGTGGGCACACATTTTGTCCAGTCTCTCTTTTGCTGCTGATGTACCCTTAGAAGCTTCTCTTGCTGCCCTTCAAATCCCTGACCAGATTCAACTGCAGGCAGGCTTTGACTTTCCTAACTGGATCTCTGCATTCTTGGGCAGTGTCTCTATATTCGTCATATCTCACCTAACCCTACATCCACCTCTTGAATGTTTCTTTTTCTGTCTTTGAGTTTTGTCAATAGCTTCTTTTTCATCCATGCAGGCCTCCTGCCACCATTGCTTGACTGCTGGCACATGTGTATGGACCACTCCTGAGTCTGGAGAAGGTGATGCTTGAAAATCAGACAGCTCTCCTGGCCTCCTCCTCTTCTCTTCTGATGGTCTCGCATGGGATTCTTCCAAGTAAATCCATGAGCAGGCCAATGTTTGCTTTCCTGATATCCAGAGTTGTTAAGCCACTATTTGCCTTTTCTCAGGATCCTGAGCTCCACCATCCCATGGTCAAGGTGGCCAGGTCTTCCCTGACCTTCACATATCCAACCAGTTCTTTTTTGTTTGTAAAAATCAGCTCCTGCAGAGCATCTCACCTCTTCATCTCCTCAGCCACCTGTATCAGGCAATTGTTATCAGTGCACTCCAGAAACCTGGATTGCTTTTGCCCTGCCGTGTTCTCCCTCCAAAAGATGCCAGGGTTGCTAAGTGCTCCTGTGAGGACCTGGGACAGCGAACACGGAATTTCTTCTGCTTGTCCGAAGGAGGCCTGACGTGCTTATTCTGCCTGATCAGGCAGTCTGCAGCAGATACCCACACCAAAGTCATCCACATTGCTCTGCCAGCCGGCCCAGACCCATCAGCTCTCAGCCAGCCCATGGCAGAGCTCCAGGCATCCCTGCTCCTCTCTCAAACACAGGGCAACTGTCCCTCCTCACCATCCCCTCCTGGCCTTCCCAAAGAGCCTGTATCCAGCCACTGCAGCACTCCGGTTGTATGACTGTGATTTACCCATTACCTGAAGATTTCTAAAAAATTAGGCTCCAGCTATTGAGGAATTCAAAGGTGAGTGTTTTCCTTATTTGTTTCTTTTCCAAACAATTTACAGCAAACAGAAAGTCCATTTCTCAGTACCACTGCAAAGTGCATGTGTCAAATATGTCCTGTGCTACTGTTAGTTTTGTAACAAAGAATGTTCCTATCAAATGGTTCTTATCAACAATATTAAATAGAAATGATAAATGGCTTGCTAATATTTTTCTGTGGGCCCATTTTTAAATGGGTCACATTGTTCTTCTCTTTACTAGAAACCTAAAATAGAAGTCATTGTATCAACAGTGGTTTGCACATAATAGAATGTTATCTGAAATCGAGTTTGGTAATGTTTTTCCTTGAAAATTAAGGCTACAGTAGTATAGTTATTGAAAATTATTGTAGTTTACTTTTTGTTTTCCTATTTAAAAGCAATATTCTTGATAGTAAAAAAATGCAGTTGGAGTTCTGCCTGGAGAAAATGATCTCTTGGTACAAGCAATGAGGAAAATGAATTTTCATGTTGAGAGCACAGCATTACTGAGGCTTCTTTTCCCTTCATGGGCCAAATTCTCTGCTAGAATATTTGATGCTGTTCCACAGACTTCAGTGGAACTGCACCAATCTATTGTTATATTTATATGCTAAAGGGAATACGGGACATTTATTATTTTTTGTTAAAATTGAAGTAAGTTCTAAAATAAGGATAGAATTTAAGTAAAAGCATTGACAGCATTTTCTTTCACAAATCTTGGATTTGAGAGGCTATTTACAAAAGTCAAACTGTGACCTGCTGCTCATGGAGTGTCTTGCAGATGTGCAGCTACAGCTCTTCCACATCAAGGAAAATATCAGCTACCCATAGACACCAGCAAAAAGCCGGGCATGTGCAGCCCACCCCAGCACACGGGGCCATCTGAGAGTCACCAGCACCTCCAAGGGAGGGGTTTCTTGCACTCACTGTGGAACACCCTGCGACAATGGAAATTCAGACGTGCACAAGGTGCAAGCTGTTTGGCCCAGCTCAGGTTTGTGCATCGCTGCAGCGCTGGTGAGGAATGTGTTCAGGCAACGCCACGTGCAGCTGCGGAGAATTCCTTCTCGGAGAACGGATTTCCCCACTATTGTGTAAGCAGCTTCTCCTCCCACTTAGCTCTCAGTTCAGGATTAAAGGGCATTTCAGGGCTCCACTTTGGTGGCTTAAGTTAAAGCAGGGCTAGAATGGTCAGAATCATTTGCAACCCTTAAAAACATAATAAGGGAAAATAAAGAGGTCTTCCCACCACCTGCTGAGGAGAATGGAAGCACAGCAGAGAACAGACTGGAGTAGAGGGTCCTGACTATGCCTGGCATCGTGCATTAGACTCTTCAGGGATTTCTTCAGAGAGGTGAACTTCACTTGCACTGTGATCAATGAAAACCTGTGCATTCAATCTGTTTCTCATGGAAAAAAAAACAAAACCAAAAAACAAAAACACCACCACTTCTGCGTCTCTCCAGTGTGCAAGTCAGAACTGTCTGAAAGTCACAGAGAACTGAAAGGCTGAGAATTTTGTGCTTCTTTTTCTTTTTATATACTCTTTATTCCTGCAAATCCTACGGGAAGCATAGAACTTCAGCACAGGGACAGCCAGAAAGATTCATGGCTGCTAAATTAGTAGCTTGTTTAAATCCCCAGGTAAGCTAGTTGTGCTAAATTAATCTATGAACCTTCACATGAGATCTAGAGCCTCCAAGCAGTACAGATATTTTGAGATGATCTAATTGTGGTTGAGAAGAAGGGAGAGTATGGGCACAAGTAACATTGTACTGTGTGCTGCAGTGGGGTTAGCACATAACACAGCCAGAACACTGGGGATCAAAGATGTCTAGGCTCTTCTAAAAATTAATTGCTGAAATAATCTTAGGATACCACATTTGAAATGCTTGCTAGGAAACTGAGGAAGATGTGTAAAGCAAAAAATGGGAGTTTCTGGAAGTGGTGGAGAGGTTAGAAAGAGCAAGGAGGGCTACTGCTGCCAGTTAAAGAATCACAGAATGGAAGGGATAACGATCCTCTAGTTCCAACCCACTGCCATTGGCAAGGATACCTTCTACTAGACCAGGTTGCTCAAAGCCACATCCAACCTGAGCTTGAACACTGTCAGGGATGGGGCATATATAACTTCTCTGGGCAGCCTGTTCCAGTGACTCTTCACCCTCATAGTGAAGAATTTCTTCAGGAGCCTGCCTCTCTTAGGAATCAGAGGCACTCCAGCTAGCTTTGTTTTAGAAACTCAGGTAGGACCAGTTAACAGTCATGTCTCTCATGAGAGTAAATTAGGGGATATAAGTAATGCTATTAACATCATATTGGGAAACAGGACAGGTCTTGAACAAATGGCAGGTGGAAGCTGTGCCATGGAGCCGAGCGAGACCAGCGTTCGGGCTGACCCCAAGGTCCTTCTGGACAAAGCTCTTCTGTGAGACCAGCACTGGCAGGCGCTGTGGGGTGGAAGCCCTACATCCCTCCCTGCTCCACGCCGAGCCTAATGTCAGCACTATGAAATTACACACAGATTGTCACGGTATTGTTAATTTAATCTCTACAGCTGAACAAGAAGAGAATAGAGAAGACTTCCAATGTGCTGCTGGTAAATGTGGAATTTGTAGTATATTGGCATATCGACCCTTTGTTAGGTACATGACATTGATGCACTGAAATGGACGTTTTTTATAAAATTCTTGAGATTACACTCTTGCTTTTACCCCTATGCATGAAGGTGAAAAATATTTTAACAATACTATGCTGCAGACAGAAAATAAAATGAATAAGCATTTTGCAGTTTATGACTCCTTCAAGATGTGATTGATCGTTGTCCCGTTGCTGCAGGTCAACTGTTGCCATAGAAAACTCCAGATAATCTTCAGCTGCATTTCCTAAAACATTAATAGGATGGACAAGGCTAAGATAACAATGCACAATTTATTTTCCAAAAGCAGCTGACAGGAGGAAATGGATACCAAATGAATTAACTCATCAGAACAGTATGGCACATTTGGAAATTCAAAACAGACTGCCTGGAATGATTTAAATTTAGCACAAGGTTAACATCAGTCCCTTGCTTAGGCGTGTCAGTGTTGTAATCTAGGGCTCCAGTTTTAGAAAGGTTGACGGGTGCACACCCTGGGGCTTGCACATTAGGGTGAGCCTGGACTTCATTAATTACACAACTAGAGCAACACCCACCGTGGCCACACAGAGGCTGCACATTATATGCAAGGGCTACATTCACATACAGTGACACACACACACAACACACAGACATACCAACACTTTCCAATATAAACAAAAATGTATGTTATTTGCTTGTTGAAATGTATTATTAGAAATAGCAGGGATCTTATAGGCTGTAAATACATTCTGCCTTTAAGGATTTGCATCTGTATCCAGGATGAAAACTTGTTGGTCATCTCAAGGGAGCAGCGTTTCTCTCATGCCTGATTTATAACCAACAGATGATTTCTCAGAAATTGAGTTTTATCATTTCTCAGCCACAAGGTGTCAAGCAAGCCTATTGTCTCCCAGTAAACTTCCACCTGTGTCTCTTTCAGAGTTACAGGAGTGTATTTTTAGAAAATTGTGGGCCTTTATTCATCATAACAGATTCCATTACAGTACTGCTAAAGTAATATCTACGTTTATAGATGTCATTAACAGGGTCTATTTAAGAGCTTTAGTTGCTTCTTATCCTTCATGGGGTAACAAACTGTAATTAAAGGAGTCAGGGGCTGTATTACAGAAACACTTGCCATCACATGTAGTACAAAGATTACTTTGTAAAGAGACAACTGGCAGCTAAAGCAATTCAGGGTATTTCTTCACATTTACATGGCAAAGGTGTGATAGCAGTTTTCATTAAAAGAAAAAGAAAAACACACACCAAAAAAACAAACAAAACACACACACACACAAAACTAACAAATAAACAAAACCCAAAAAACCACAAACAAACAAAGCGAAACAGAAAATTAGCACTAGAACTTGTTAAATCACTGTATCTGAAAATGACTCAAACTTGATTAGTGTGAGCAGATAATGAGGATTAGGCAACATGATAAAAATGGTCTCATGGACGGATACCTGACGAGTCCACATAGATGGTGTCCAGCAGTTGTAAAAATCTCTTTGCATTTTTCTTGGTGCAGGAATCACTTGGAACAAAGGTCATCCTCAAACAAAAGCAATTCAAGCAGCCTGAGAGGAAGATGAGGAAGGAAGGAGGAAGGTTTATTCCATCTTCTGCACTGCCAATCATTTTTAGATCATTCCAGATTACACTATATACCACAGCAGGGACTGTGAAGCGTGAGTACATCAGGAAAGGGCAGTCTTCATCAGCATTGTCTGCTGCACAATGTGTGCACTCGGATATATAAGGTGGAAAGGTCACAACCACAGACTTCACAGCATCTCTAACCAGCCTCTGTCTACACCCACCCTTGATTATCCAGAGTTACGAGGAAAAGAGGTTAAATGCTTTTGTGTGAAGTTTGTGTTTATCCTGGTGGCATATAAAGAAGAATCCAGTTAAAATCAGAGTAGCTCCCTTCTTAAGAATGACATTGTTACTGTGCAGCACAGATTAAAATAAAATTCTATGAATTAGTGAACTGATCTCACTTTGCAATGATGTTTTACAATGTGTACAGTCCAACAATGTAGAGTGATAATCCTAAAGAGAGTACATGAGGATTTACAATGTATAATGATGTGTAATGTCTTTGGCGCTCAGACTCTTGTTCCTTTGTCTGCATGTAAAGTGTGGTTATACAAACTGGCTTGGCATAAAGCGCAAGACTTCTCATCTCAAAAAAAAATCAGTTGTACTGGAATGAGGTAAAATTACAAAGGTAAGGGCAGAATTACTTTAGTTCCAGAGACTGCATCATGTGGCCACAACCCTTCTCTTCCTTGAGTATCTGGGTTTATTGTGATATTCCAATAATCTTCAGAAAAGTACTGAAAATCCACTTTTTAAACTGTATCGGTCTCTCTCCTTTAATTGAATTTCCCACATACACGCACACATGCAGACACACTCATAACCTTCTTCATTATGCACCAAAACACTTCAGTGGAACCCCAAGCCACAGCACTTCTGAAATCAAACATGTTGGTGTTTTGTGGAAGCTGTCTTGCAAATTTTTGCAGAACAGATGTGTGATCCCAGTTCAAGGCAAGCTCCACGCAACCCGCCAGCTCTGCATACAAATTGAGAGTCCAAATCAGATACAATCCTCTTCCTTTTCTGTTCTGGCTTTAACAAGCTCTCTGAGATCAACCTCATCCATGCAAATGTCCCAAAGAGAAATGCTAGATTTAGCTGACAGATGCATTAAATCTCATGTTATCACAGAATTCCCCAGTGTCTACTCAGCACCAGATGTCAAAGGATGCAAATCTGCAGCTGGGTCTGGTGTTCATTTGTGCTCCAAATTCCCTCATTCACAGCTGTTGTTTTCTACTTCCATGTGCACTGAGCCAAATTTTCAGAAACAGGAGATAGACCATGGCTCCCTATATGAATGTGAATATACATGTTTCTTTATTTGCCTGGAAAATGCCTGCTTGAGTTGAATAATAGTTATTTGTGAGGGTGTTATCTGAGTATGCTTACCCAACAGCATTGAAAACAACCTTGCTCATCTTTCAAACACAATATCTTTTCTCTGGAACTGGAATTGTCTTTACAAATATCTTTTTGGAGGTACAGAATAGGGTTTTCATCCTTGCTTAGACCTCCTGGGCACCGTGGAAATAATAATCATAACCACAGTAATACAAAACAAAAGACATGCAGCCATGAGGAGCTGCAGAGCAGCGTTTCTTCAGTTATTGGGGGGGAGCTTTGCTTGGCCATGCTATGTGTTCCTCAGGAAAGGAAGCCCTAGTCTGGAACTATAATTACTGTTTTAAACTTTTATTCTCCCTTGTGTAGATATTACCAGCCTGCACAGCTTTGGAAATACAGTCAATGAGTGCCATTTAAAATATTATGTCTGCAAGAGCTGAACTGATGTGAATTTTTCCATATTTTCTATCTAAATAGGGGGAAAATATGAAACAACAGGTAAAGGTGATTGCAACAGGCCACGTTTGTTTTCCTGAGCTTCCCTTAAATTAATTCAGACTTCCAAGGTTCACCTCTATTGCCCTCAGTAGTAGTTCAGATTTCATTTTCTTAAATGAAGATAAAATGTATATGGAGACCTCTCCTTTCCCCTTACTCCTGTAATAATCTTCAATTCACTGAGTTCTCGGTTTTACAGACAGTAATCATAATCATGACAAAAATTTGTTTACTTACACCTCTGATTTTCAGCCAAATCACTAATTTATACTTGAAAAAATTTGTTTCTCCTAGAGCTGAGATGCTACCTTACTGTTTTTAAAAGGGATGAGTCTTGCATGAGAGGAGGGGAAAGTTCTCCAAACATGCATCCAAATTTAAATAAAAAGTCCGAATTGGACAATCACATATAAATACCTCACTTTTAAGGAAAGCACAGCATGCACTTCACCATTTCAATATGACTTTTATCAGAGTCCATTAGTTTCCCAGAATGTTTATCTCTTACCAAACTGTTTTTATTGTCTCCAGCTAGATGGAGATATTTTTGCCTTAGTTTTATGCCCCTGAATATTTTGATGCCTGCACTAACATCACTGTATCCACAAATTCATAGAGACGTAAAATGGTAAACCCATGCTATGAGAAGTCGTGTTGCACTGATTTCTCATCCAGTGTGTGTAGATGCTATAGACCACCCTCACCAGAATTACCACACGCTTCTTCAGGTCTTGCCCTGGCTTGCGTGCAGCTGCCCCAGCTCTTTCCACAGTGCTGTTAGGAGTTAAACACACTTTCAGGCCGTCTAGCAGTGGTTTTTTACTACTATTATTACGTACACATCCAGAATATTAATTTTTCAAAGTAGACAATAGTATCAATTTAGGAAAGCAGTGATTTAAGAGAAAAGAAAAAAGTGGTGTTTGCTGATTTTACAGTAAACAATAGCAGAGCTAGCCACCTATCAGATAAAAACGAAGGAGGGAGAAGAGTTTATAATACTCCGTTTGAAGCTATATGACCCAGCACAAATAGCCCCAGTGACATTTTAAGAACAAATAGTCCAAGCACCAAGTACATGTACCTCAAATCGTAAGGGAAAGTTGTGACACGTTCAGTCTGATCTGCCCAAGCAAAGGAGACAGTGCCCAGGCTGACAGAAACTTTTATTTAATTCTTATTTCCTGAAGTTTATCCTGCATATTTTTATAAGTATCACCAGGTTGTATTTACTTATTTATTTGGCTTTGAATACTTTCTAGTGATAACACCCCAATGAATTGTTTCATACAGGAATTAAAAATGCATTTACCAAGTTACAGTTTAGGTTAGTGAATGTTTTTCTGAAAGAATGGAACGGAATTACTACCAAGGCAAAATAAAATATTTCTAAAATTGATAAAGAAATACATGGGGACATGGCTTAGTGCTATAACTAGGTTATGGTTGTACTCAATGATCTTGAGGGTCTCTTCCAAGCAAAATTATTCTACGATTCTATGTTCAGATCTTAAAATAAAAATTTTTTTTAAATGCACAGACTACATTTAAATATGATACTTTGTAAAATAGCATTGAAAATCATTGAAAATGTTAAATAAATACTAAAGAAAGTGGAAGTTCTGAGAAAGGTAGGCAACTCGGAGATTATCAAGCGGTCTGCACCTTCAAAGATACATTAAGTCTGAGACTACAAGATGTTGAGACCCAAGTTGTGAGAAGTCAGCAAGAAAATAAAGTGGTAATTGTGCCCAGAGTAAAGCACAAGAGGTGCATGAGGAGAGGATTTAAAATCCTGCCTGAAGTTTGCTTGGGAAGTTTGGAGGAAGTGCCATTCTGAGGCAAACAGGCAGGCGGGCAGCTACTGCTTAAAAAGTAACCATGGGCAAAAGCAATGTCACCTATAAAAATTATTGGAAAACAGGGCTAGAAGTTTCATCCATTGCAAAGGGTTTAATTAATAGGAAACAAATAAAGGGCATCTGTGCAGTCAATGCAGTCTGTCAAAGCCTGCTCCTCACTCCCCATGCAAAAATCACTTCTGTTAGAAAGGAAAGGTACATTTTCAGCCAGCACTCCAGGATTCAGTATGCTGCTGGAGATCACAGAATCATGGAATGGTTGGGGCTGGAAGGGACCTCTGGAGATCATCTCGTCCAACCCACCTGCTAAAGCAGGTTCACCTAGAGCAGATCGCACAGGAAGGTGTCCAGGTGGGTTCTAAATGTCTCCAGAGAAGGAGACTCCACAACCTCTCTGGGCAGTCTGTTCCAGTGCTCTGGCACTCTCAAGGTAAAGAAGTTTCTCCCCATATTCAGATGGAACCTCCTGTGCTTCAGTCTGCGCCCCTTGCCCCTCATCCTATTGTTGGGCACCACTGAAAGTTGTCTGGTCCCATCCTCTTGACACCCACCATTGAGATATTTATAAACATGAGATCCTCTCTCAGCCTTCTCCAGGCTGAACAGACACAGCTCTCTCGGTCTCTCCTCATAAGAAAGGTATCCCAGACCCCTCATGATCTTCTTAGCCCTCCACTGGACTCCCTGCGGTAATTGCTTGCCCTTAAACTGGGGAGCCCAGAACTGGACGCAGTGCTCCAGATGCAGCCTCCCCAGGGCAGAGTAGAGGGGGAGGAGAACCTCCCTCCCCCTGCTGGTGAACTTGCTGGCACCTCTGTGGAGCACACTGAGCCACGGCAGACCCTGGGTGAGAAACAGGGCTTGAGCAGGAGAGCCAGGCTATGGGGAATCGGACCACAAGGAACAAACATTACTGCTTGTTCAATGCTCACTGTATAAAAGCAGATACCTTTGGTTTAATTATATTGTATGCCTGCTTTATGTTCATTATCACAGAAATTTATCTCAGAAGCAATGCTTTCTGCCTGGAAAATAAATGTTTCTACTTTGCTTCATTGCCTAATAGCTGTAGGAGTCCATTATCCTGGGAAAACATTTTTTCTATTTACACTGACTCTTAAATATTTTATGATCATTTTCCTTTCTAGCTATCACAGTAAATAAAACAAATACATGACAGACACAAGATGTTAAATAGTCACCAATGTATATAATTTAGTGTATACATTGGATGCTCACCTATCTTCATCCAGACTTTCTGTAAATTGTGCTGTACACTATACTGCTTCTTTCAATTATTTACTTCAGACTGTCAGTGTTTAGTCTGACTACCAGTCAGTCTCTGTGCTTTCAGTACTACATAGCGGGCTTCAGGGGGTAGAGCTTTTAAATGATGGAGCTCTGGGATTTGGATCCTGGTGTTTGAAAGGCATTTAATTATTACTTCTCTTCTGTGAGGATTGCTGCAGTGACATTTCAGTGTAATACCTCTGCCACTAACTCACTTTTAGCTAGTTTAGAATCTAACATTATTTTCATCAGTCTGAAAAAGATGGTAGAAGACATTTTCAATAATCAAATGCAATATGTTCTGTAGTGCTGTATATACAGCCAAAATATAATAGCTGACATAATCCAGCTACATTGGTTGAAAGCAAAGAGGAGGGGAGACTCAAAGGTATCTTAGGGATGCACATACCCCTGAAAATTTATTTCTGTAGCACTGTTTTGTTTTGCCTCCTCTCTGTTTTTGAGAATCATGATGAAAGAATGACAGTAAGACCACCTGCTTTCACTTGAGTGTGTCAGCTGCATGGAAATGTCCAGGTGTGTATGGGGAAACGGAGCCAAGGACTCCCTAACATGGGACCACTTCGCTTTCTACACTGAAACACTCCAGTGACAACAGTCAGTGTCCTTGTTGCATATGCAAAGCACAGTGTACATTCCTGATGCTATACAAGTAAAGGGCTGATCAGTATAATAATCATAAATGTTGCATGTTCGATTAAACCAAACCAAAATTCTGTAACATCGTAGGAAAAATGCGTCTAGGCTGATTATGTTCTGTAAAGTC
Source organism: Pampusana beccarii (assembly GCA_013399365.1). Taxonomy (NCBI): domain Eukaryota; kingdom Metazoa; phylum Chordata; class Aves; order Columbiformes; family Columbidae; genus Pampusana; species Pampusana beccarii. Next base: position 424,834 of record VWYH01001699.1, on the reverse strand, counting down.
TTGTAAAATCTAGCTTAGCTTTTTGAGTTTCAAGTTGAAAACATTTTTAAAAGACATGCTTCTCATTTTCTGAAAAGGAAAAAAGAAGTGGTCCTGTTTCATACATTATATTTTGACTACCAAAGCCAAAAAATAATTAGTCTCTCTGAAAAACCTCGTCCCTTTTTCATAAAATCTCTCTCTTCATTTCACTGGTGCAAAATACACATTGATATTGAACACAATGTTTCAAGAACTCCTCCAACCTTTGTGAAACCATCAAATTTACTATGTGCAGGATATATATGACATCAATTTTCAAAGGTCAGGATACGAAATACTATGTTATTAGAACATATTAACTGTACCCACTGACTATCACTGTCTGTGCACCACAGACTAGGCATCACAGCATTAACATTTTTTTTTGACAAAAAAGTGAAATACAGGTCTTGAGAACACAGTCTTTTACCAAACCCCATCTCTGAATCTTGCAAGCTTTAGAAAGTTGATCTGTTTCCAAGGAGTAGTTACAAAAGAGGTGAGATTTAAGGCTGGCATCAGAGCTGGGCAAATAAGCTTTTGTGCAAAGTAAATGAACTCTGGGGTGGTTGCAACTAAGGAACTTTGGATAAAATCAGCTAACAAATTCAGCCAGAAACAGAGACTGACTACAAAGAATAAAAATGTCACAATGTTTTATTTTCATATTTTCCTTTTTAATGAAAGTCCTTATTTTGAAAGCACTGAATATTTTGTTATGATATCTTTTAAACAAAACATTTGACATCATGTTTTTGTACACTACTTTTAATTCATTTTTTTAATTTTAATACAGTAATAAAAAAGTCTTAGCCCAAAATCTTAAAACAGCATTTTGATCTTAAACAAAAAAGGATCCAAAATGGGCTTCCCAAAACCTTTGGAATATATATGTTTATCCTATTAGCTCTGAAAAAAAATGTTTGCTCTTCAGATGACTTTCTCATAGTGAAACACAGGTTGTGTAATCTTCTGAGCTGTAGCTTGTGCTACAACTGGATTTACTTTTTAGAACATTTTCTGAAATGTGCTTTATAGATATATTCATTTGACCCAATTTTTACCTAAATCCCCTGGTCTATTGTCTCCCATTGGCCAGCCCTAGGCCTTCAGAGTCACCTGGTTAACAGAGAGCACTACTAATCCAAAATTTAATGGGTGATTAAGCTGTTTGAAGGTGGTCCTAGATTTATTGCAATTCCTTACATTAAACTTTCAAAAAGAGATCTATTTTTCAATTCCCTACTTGATGTATGTTTTTTTCTTGACTGTTCATATGTTTCATTTATGTCTTCACTAAATGAATAGGAATATTTACAGGATTGTTTTCTGAGACTGTTTACTAGACCATCATACTGCGAAACTGTACGTCACAAGCACACTTATTTCTTGTCATACTGAGAAGCATGACAGTGTTGCTATTATGAAGAGCAACAGAACATATCCAAAATATACATTCAGTAAATACTGCAGAATGCTTGTTTTTCGCAAACCTGGATAGACAAGTAACTCTGTTTACAATATTAGAACTTAATTATCTTTCTATCAAAGAGTGGCAGCTTGCTTTGTGACCTACCGCTTTTGCATGACAACTAAGACATAGTAAATAGCAAACTGAAGCCCCTGAGTGCCAGTTGCACCACTTCATTTCCACATCACCCAGAGATAACATGACTTTATTACCACAAGCTGCCGTGACTCATGGTTTAGCTGTTGTACTTTCTCTAGGTAACATATGTCACAGGTTCACACGGTATAATGGACAAGCTCTATTTTGCAAAACCAAAGAAAAGTGTATGGCTTCTGTGTGATGTCGGAAAGATCTGGGAAAAGAGATTCCTTTTGCTGTTGGGTTTCTCCATTGAAAACATTTCCATGCTGCAATTCGGGGTGAGGCAGTAGCATTGGCCATAACTTCATTGAAATGCTGGTCAAGGAAATATCCTCAAATCCTTTCAAATGTTTATGACAGTATATATCTTTTCCTCTTATTTATAGAAATTATTAAGGACCCAGTCTATCACTTTATATATCCAAAGCAACATATTCCTTAACATTGCCTTCATCCCATGGCCAGTAATCATCACACAAGACCAACTTGTACTTCATTCCTGCTTTCCATTCCTTCCTTCAACTCCTGAAAAGGAGTAAAGGAGAAGAGAGGCTTTCCATCATGCCCTGAGGGAGAAAATAATCCAGGATTAAGGCCAAGAGCAATTTCTAAAGCTGAGGAAGGCACATGAAAAAACATCTTCCTCCAGTCCCAGAATTTACACAGGCATAGCTGCACTTTCTATTCTTCCACAGACGTGTGAGGTTCAGTGCTCTGAGTGCTGAGTAAGCAAAAACCAATTATTTCTTCAAGCCAAATGTTTCTTTAGGAATGGTATTTCTTTAGATTGTCCAGATCATCTGAAAAATTTGCATTCTCTGATATTTGTATTCCTTCACTAGGCTAAGAAATATGCAAACTCTAAAGGAAGAGATATTACAGACTTTATTATTTACTTGAATTATTTATTTGTACCCTATTGCTATTTGTTTGGGTTTTTTTAATAACTTCAGCTTAATGCGAAAAGTACTTTTCAGGTAGTATCCATGCAAGCAAAATCCCCCTGGCTCATCCAGGTTTTGCTCAAATAAAAGGAACAAGTCTTGAACTGCTCCATCTTTGCTACATATTCTCAGAACCTAGATGACAAACAGTGCTATTATAACCAGAAAAAAACTACCTACTGATAGTAAAAAAGATGCAAGCTTTGAGTATTGGATTTGTCATGCTAGAATTTAGCCCCAGTGTATTTCATCTACCCTCTGACAGAGGCCTCATCAAGATGTCTCTGTAAAAAGCAATATCATCACTCTCAGCGCCTACAAAAATTCTCCCGAGTGCATCAGATTGGTGTTTATTCTCACAGAGTGCTTGGGATGGAAACACATGAATGACTCTAACCAGAAGTGTGTGAACAACAAGAATATCATCAACCAATTTTCCTTTCTTTTTTACGTTGTTTTGTTTTCCCAAATCTCACAGTTGGAATCTGCTTAGTTAGACAGATACAGTTGTTAGAGATTTACAGAAAATGTCTGAGCACAATATGGCATCACTTACTCTATATCAATTCTCTCAACATTTTTCAATACGATAGAAGCTTAACTTTCCCTCAGCACTGGGGATGGCCTTCAGCTTTTGCAAGCCCTCTTTGAGTGTCTTTGTCATTTGTGATCCCCAGAGAGCATTTTCACTTCTTTCATCCTCCAATTTCCAGCTGGTATTCACTGCAATTCAGCTTCTGGGAATCCCATCTATATGAGTGAAATTACTACACTGAGAGTGTTAACTTGCTTTTCTACCTACATAACCCAGCAGACAAACCTCCGTGTTTATGCAAACACAAACGTATGAAGCAAAGGATGTCTGTTCAACACTGACTTTGTTTATTTTCTATTACTATGTTTCACTGTAAATTTAGGATCTAAACACTCACTCTGAATCCAGACAGGCAGAGGCATGCACTAATACACCTTTTATTACTACAAAAGTAATTTTCCCACACCTTGATCTACTTACAAATACTTTCTATGTAAAAGATATTTATTTTAAAGTTAAATTTTATCTATTTAACATAAAATTATTCATCAGAAACATTTGTGATAAATCTTACATAGCTTAAGGCAAAAAAACCCCATACTAATCTCCCTCCCAAAAGCACAGAAACAAATCAGCAATATATGTTGGCCTGCATTAATATACGAGCACTTCCATCATTCCTGCACCTCTCCCAACATTCTGAGTACCTCTTCCCCAACAGGATCTTTTCCCTACCTTTGCTGCCTTCCAGTGGCTCTGTTGCCCTCCGGCTCTAACCTACTCTTAACTACACTCATTCTTTCTTCTAGGATCTTTGGTATTCCTTTAGCTGTACTAATAAGTCTTGCTTTCCCCTCATTTGCCCTGTTTTCTTTATGATGAACATTGAGAGTGGAGGTCGCACAAGCTTCTCCCAGCTTCCACTTTCATTTCTTAGAATTGTTTCTTTATAAAGGGAATTGAGAGGAGCTTGGTTTCTGGAATACTGTCAAATGGTCAAACATCCCAAAAGCCCGGATACCTCAAATTCACTTATCTGTCTGGTAGACTTCACTGTTATTTCTTTGCCATTCTCCTCTATTAGAAAAAAAATTAAAAAAAAAATCTACTTCTGGGTACAAAAAGTGTCTTCTTTGAGCATCTCTCCAAGTATGGCATCATTCCTCATCTGAAGCATTTATCAAGATGTATAGCATGGCTGGGAAATTCTTTCAATACTAATAGTGACCTCAGAGCTTTGTTTCACACTTCTGTTTCCTGCACCCACTTGGTAACAACTGTCTTAACAAAAACCCCAACTCTATAGATCTGTCTCTTCCTCACATTTGTGTGACTGTCTTCTTTCAGACTGCAGATAAAATAAACTTCTCCAACAACAAACAGGAAATGTTTTACTAACAAAAGTGTATGAACAGTGTAACTCTCCTGATGAAGCTCAGACAGGGTGCATTATGCAGACAATACAAGCTATTAAAGCAGAAAAACAAAATTACGTCTTATATCATTCAACTGTGCCTGTGCCAAAACAAGAAGTAAATCACTGAAGCTGTGTATTATGCATGAGGTACACAACATTGTTGTAAATTGATTTTTTTAAATGATAAAAGGGAATTTGCACAGAAGTGAGATGTGATTTTAAATTCTGAGCCTAATATCATTGCTAATTTTAATTGCCATTAGAAGAACCTTGTTTTCCTCTAAGGCATTATTGAAAGAATCATTCTAGCCCAAATATGAATGGAAAATGTTTTAGGGCCATTACAGAACAAACAATGAATATGAAAGCAACAGCAGTAAACTAGCAAATATCCCTAGCTATGATGCCAGGACTTGGCTGTTAAGCTATCAAGCAGACGTTAACAGATGACAGATAAGTAATTATTCAACAAAGTTGGATGAAAACTGCTCGAATGTGTCCAAACTATAATGCAAAATAAAATCTCGATGTTGATGAATGGGAAAAATTAGACATAACATAACAACATAATTTCTGTGTAATAATCTTAATTATGAAATATTAACATTTCAGTATGCGAGGTTGTAGCAGCAGTTTGGAATCCTATTTTGAAACTGAGTCCCACACGTTTACGTATAATTGGATCCATGCAGAAGATTCCAGCCCGTGCCCAGAACAGACTTTGGCGCTCGGTGCCTCAGGGGGAAACAGCACAAAGGCTGCTGCATCCCATATCTTGCCTGGACACTTTTCTGCTCTATCCAGAGCTGTCCTGGATAACAAAAGCAACAGCCAGAAGCTCTTATCACCTTCCAGGAGGTGACCTTCTCAGGAAGGCAGAAAGGGTCTTTAAAGGCACACCTTTTTCCTCCCTGACCTCAGGAAAGCCCCGCTCATTGCTGAAGGGAGAGAAATTACTTTGGTGAAGCACAAGGCACAAGAATCCAAAAGCAGTGCCCGGAGGGGATACTGGCACGGGGATAAGACGGAGTGCTTTGCAAAGGGTGGGGATTTTGACACATCTAACAAAAATATATGAAATGACAGAGAAAAGGGAGATGTTACATTTTAAACAGCACGTAACTGCGATTCAATGATGAAAAAGCAAAACATGGCAAAACTAGAGGTGGCTGAACATTCAAAAAAAAACCAGTGGAGAGATGCAACCAGAAAGATATTTATTAACATTGTCGAAGATGTAAGCAGATGCTGTGTTCACTGAAAAAAGATTTTAAAAAAATAAAGTAAATAAAATACAATAAGATACAATAAAACAAAATATAAAACAAAACAAAACAAAACAAAATAAAATAAAATAAAATAAGTAAAATTAAATTAAAATTAAGGAGCAAAAATATTTTTAATCAAATTTTCTGCACAAGTGTAGCTTTTTCTTAAGAATGGGAGTAGGGATAAACCAGTGCATGTAATCAAATGCAGTATCACAATCTCGATCGTTGTGACAGCACAAACTGAAATGCTTTCTTTATAAGTATCTCCTTGTAAAGTCAGTTACTAAATGAGGGAACAAGGAAGCAAGAGAAAAAAATGTGAGAGTCCAGCTCAATAGCTGAGGCATTCTCTACTGAAGGACCACATTTGTGCTATTTTGCAATATAAACTCAGAGAACTATCCAAAGTAGACAGATTTTAGTGTAATTTGTAAATCAGTCACTTACTTCTTAACACTGTTGTGAAGAACATTTTGGACATTACACAAACATTTGCCCAAAACAACAACCAGTTTGGGTCTAATAGCAGAGAAGTGCCTGTAGCCAAACAAACACACAGGCCATATGTAGAACAATTTCACAAAACTAGTAAGTATATTGAGTCAACCTATAATCAGTTAATTTGAAGAAAAACAGTAGTTTAAAATATCCCATGAGATGCGTAGGTGCTAGAATTTTTTCTGTATGCTCTGTATTCTACCTGGCAGGAACAATTTGGTCATAAAAATTACATTTCAATTAGCAACAAAACAATGAGGCAATGTAAAAGACATCATGACAAGTAACGACAACAAAGCCTATAGTCTGAAAAAGAACAAATAGAAAACATAAAGTATTAGTCATAGTAGTCACAACACTTAATTTTGAAGTATTTGAGGGAGTGAGAACAAAACTGAATATTGGCATAAACAATTTTTTCTAATTGAGCTACACAAATATTTTTGTGGATAAGAGGATGGAAAAATGCTTAGCCTGAGTTGGTTTAAACACAATATTCTTAGGTCATAAAAAAGATTTGATTTACGTTTTTCTGTCATAAAATGCTATTTATGTATAAATACAGGCTGATCGGTAATGTCTGCTAACTCATTAATTGCTTATCAAGTATTAACTTGAATTGTAGTTAACTATTTCAGAATTTTTCTGATGAAATGTTACTTATATTTTTTCACATGGATTTGGGTATGTATATGCATATTTTCTGCCACCCTTGTTGCTCATTGCTTTGCATATTTCATAGAAATATAAGATTGGAAGCTCCCCCACCTTTAGTCCCTAAATACATTCCCTGCTGACAAAGACAACCATGTGAATAGTTTGCCATCATTCAGTTATTATTAGATACATTAGACAGCTTCCTTTTTCTTTTTTTTTCTTTTTTTTTTTTAATAATATTGTCCAGGGAAGCTCTGTAAGTCTCATTATGTTAGGTTCACTGCTAATGCTCGTGAACAAAGAGGAAAGACACACAATAAAAACAAAACCAGTTATTTTTTAGCCACATGTGAATTCGTGGTGTGACTGAAGGCAATGGGTGCCTTGCCAGTTGTGTGGGATTTCACCCTGCAATTACAGAAAGGTGTTCTCACTCTTTAGGGCTTCCCTCATTTAGCAATTAGAAGCACGAGAGCAAGGGTGGTAATATAAAGTTAGATTCATAAAAATGTTAGGGTTAAGGATTTAAACACTGAATTTAAAACCTGAAGTCCCCACTCAGCAGCTCCTTGCTCCAGAAAGGACTGAAGTTTCCAAATACCTAAATTTTGCCAATAAAATGTCTGAGACACACCCATAATTGCTTATATTCTCAAAGGGAATTCCCAGATAATAGAAGTGCCATTGCCTTTCTCCCTTGTGAGGCCATTTATGACTCATGCCCTTCTGGGGAAGAAAAAAAAAAAAAGTACTTTATCTTCTGTCCTCACCTTTTAATGTCCTCACCATTTATTAAAAATTTACAGGATGACCTGAACTACGTCACCCACTTCCCAGGGGAATATATTATCACCATTTCTTAAAAATTCTCTCAATTAGTCCTCTTAAATTGTCTCCACTTTGCATATAGGAAATTGAGAGGAGTTCAAAGACCGGAGAGATCTGGACAGTCTAAGTCCATTCAACTACTTTATATAATATGGAAAAGTTTCACCAGCAGAAGTTATAAAATCTACTCTCAACTGTCCCCACACTGCCACGTGCAAAGACAGAAAACTGAGTCTGAATACGGCACAGAGTGTTTCACAACACTGAATAAATAGTATTCAATCTGCCTCCTGCCTGCTTTAGGGATTTCTGAGAAAGGACATCTAATTTCTGGAGAGTTACTAAAGATGGAGAGCCTTTGGTTTTTTTAAGGAGTGAGGCCTATCCTCACTTAGGATTTCTTGTTATCACTGCATACCAACAAGTGGGTCCCATAGACCCCAATCTTGCACACCTCACCCTCCACGTATATAGTATAATTGTTTAACTGCTGATTTATTTACATTGAAAAGATAATCTCTGCAAATTCTTTAATTGACGGAAGATACAGACGTGGAGAATAAAAGAAAAAAAATAATTTCTTCCTGTCACTCTTTAGCTAGATACATACATACATACATACAAAACTGCAGAGTCTCCTTTACTTCTAAATTACAAATCTTACTGATCAAATGGGATATAATAATGCCAGTGTGAAACTGGACTGTTAAAATATTTTCCAGGGAAGTAATACCTCTGAGACTTGCATAAATGTTCTTGTATTCATGAAAACATGGAGTTGATGAAGTACTTTTGGACTGAAAATCAATATTTCCCTTACACAGAATAAGTCACACAGACTCTTTTAACAAGTTGGAAAATAAGCAAAAAATGTCAGCTTGAGAACATGGTTGAACTGACAGGCTAAGGTAAAAGACACTTGCATTTGCTGTTTTCTGAACACAAAATAAGGCTTTCACTTTCCAGCAGACAGTGATTTTTCTTATACATTTTGTTGTGTTGTGCATTGGTATTGCTGAGGTCCCTTTTACACAGCTGCTTTGTGGCAAGAGGAAGGAGTTCACAACCTTCCTCCTTGTGAATTTACACTTGTTCTACAACAAAAATCTCCATTATCATCATTACACCTCAACATCGTGTCTCATGATTTTGTCTCTGACTGTGGACATCTTGGCTCTTGATCTCTTGTTTGTATCTCAATTAAACAGAAAACAATTATTCAGATCATCCAGCCATCGGGAATGTTTCCATACAGAGATCTGAAAACAGGAGGTTTTTTTCTCAGTCTGGCTCTCACTTGTGTGGCTTTGAAGTGCAACCCAGATAAATTGTTTTCTGTTCTCTGCCCATCACTTAATATGTCAACGTCCTGTGGCATTGCCTGTATTGGCACACACAGGCAGTTACAATGGTTACAGGACCTGGCAGAGCAAAACCTAACAGGGAAGAATAGTCAAGAACACTCTTGCACATGGAACATAGTGCTAGGAAATGGACTAAACAATTCTCAACATAGCAAAGACATTAGTAAACCCTCCCTACCTATGTTGAAATTAGAGGATCTTTTGGTTTCCTGATCAATTAACCACTTCCAAAGCTGTACGATTGAAAAAAAAAAAAAAAAAAATTGTTAGCTACTGTTTTATTAAACGATAACTATAGATAAACCATTCCTTCAAAAAGCAGATAATGAAGTGGAGGTGATTTATAAGACATAAATACAATAGCACTCCTTATGCCTACCATGTTAATCTGGCACACCAAGATGTGCCTCATTTAAACAATTCTGAGCACTTTTAAGCATTTTTGAAAACAAACAGGATATGTTTTCTCAGAAAGCAAAAAGAAAAAGCTGAAAGACTGTATTTCATTACCACCAAACCAGAAGGTACAAAACCGGTACAATGCAGAAGAGTTACTGTGATCTGGGTTTCTAAGAAGCAACCTGCATGTAGCAGACCTTGGGATGGGTTGAAATAGATATTTTTCCTCTACTGATGACCACCCACCACTCCCTCAAAAGAAAGAGTTTTGCATTCAAAAAATTCCATTTTCCTTAGAAAACTGCATTCTTTGGTTTTATACCCAGGAAACTCAAAGTGATTCAACCAGGCAAAACAAAAATTTTTGAAAGTTTATAAAACACTCTCCATTTGTCTTCTATACCTTGCAGAGGGCCCTTCTTGTGTCCAGGCTTTGTGACAGCCAGCTCAGTGACCTTCTGGACCAGAGAAAACTGCAGAGTCTCCTGTGGATCCCAGGAAATTTCTCTTTTCTTATCTACAGATGCTCCCTGTCCCTCTTGGAAGTCTCTCAGTGTGAGCAGAGGTGCACAGCTCATGCTGCAAACCCCTCTCTGCTCTTCTCCTACAGGCTCCAGTTATCGGAATCTTTGCTATCCAGCTGTGCCCAGATGTTCTCATGGGAAGGAACCGTCTTCCTCCTCCTTAAGGAAGTCCCTCTGACTCGGTCACCCTTTTACCTTTTTCCTAACGCACAAGCTGAGAACAAACAAACCAGACAGATTCTGTCCATAACATTCCATTGCTCTCTGTCAATATTTTTCAACTTGTACAAGAAAAAGAAAGAAAAGAATAACTGGAAATAAGACAAATCACTAAAGGTTGTTGTTACAAGCTAAAAATATTATTAAATGGCTGGAGATATCTGTCCATTTATCTGCCAAAGGACAGAGATATCTGCCCTCCCCAATATTTGCAGTATCTTTTATGCTGTGAGCATTGCAGGCTGAGTGAAGAAAAGGCTGTCATACCATTCTACAGCCTATGCATCGAGGTCTACGCTTGCACCAGTCCTGCCGATCTACATGATTTTGATGGTTTCTTGAAACAACAGCAAAGCCTTTCTTTGGTCAGCAGCCTTGGCTGCGTCTGCACCACCACAGTCCATCCACCCATGGGAGAGCTTTGACCACCACTGCAGCCAGAGCAGACTGACCTTTGTCCACTTATGTTTATGACCCTTTAGCACTGTTTGGCCTGCATCTCCATATGTGCTGCCACTCAATCCATTAACATAATTCCTGTATTTGTTTTGGTTTTTATTTTTCAGTTCAAAGTGTACAAATAATGAGATAGCCTTCTCACTGGCCACCAGTGTTATGCAGTATGTCCTAGAGAGCAATACAATGGGATTTGGGCACACAAGCAGGTGTTGGACACGTGTCCTGGAAGACAAAGTCAGATTCAGTGCAGCCCACTCCCAAACTGTCTGGGAGTTACCTTAAAGCAAATTATCAAATGAGCCTGGATTTACATTTCGGTGATATAATCGCCATCTTCCACAGGGAGGTGGGCATGACGACTCATCAAGGAAAATGAGGCCCAGAAATGGAAAGAAGGAAAGAGCAAAATAGTGTAAGAACACCTTCGCATTCCCCAACATTAATACAAGTCTCCATTGCACCCATGAGGCAAATCCATATACTACAAGAAAACCAGAGTCTTAACTACAGCTGTCACACGTCTTCTGTGTCACACCAGTTCTTGCAGCCAGTCCTGTCCCACTGCCTCAGCCAGAAGCAGCAAGGGGGTATCTAACCCTTGCCTTGACACTGGCTTTAACTCCTGGCTTTAACTCCATTTCATCGGTGGGAAGAAAATAATGTGTTGTTCCCTGAAGATCAATTCCCCCTTTCTGGCCTGTAGGGCCCTAGAAAATGCCATAATAAACTCAACTCTTCAAATACTGGGTTTCCAAATGATAACTCCAGCCCTAAATTCAATCTTAATGAAGTTTAATTAGATATGGCCTCTAATGCCAGTAATATCTTTAAGAATTCACCATTTCCAAACATATATATACCTAACATAAGAGGAGAATACACTGTAGTTTTGAAGCTTCAGGTTTCTAAGCTCTAAGTTTACCTAAACTTAATTATTGGCAGGAGTCTCTTCCATGTTCTTCCCTATCTTATTTAATAATATTTGAAGCTATTATTTTATAGTAATTATTACTATAAACAAATATTAGTTAATATTAATTCTTTATAAATCATGCAAAGTGCAAATCTTAATGCAAAATTTAATTATGTGAATAAACTGAATGAAGCCTAGAAGTAAATGAGAAGATAAAGCATCATCCCATCCAACTGTTTTCTCTATGTATAGCTATCTAGACTCTCTAGAATGCAAAAAAATAAAGAGGTTCCTTTAAGTATTAAATCCAAAACTTTAGCCCTAGCTCAAATCCTAATATTAACATCAACACCAGCAGTGAGCACAGTAATGAATGAGAAAGAAAAGCCTACAGACATATTCCTATGTCATCTTTGTATTTCTCTAGTCCATGGAGAATCCACCTGTAAACTGGGAACTGTAAACTTTAGATCCCTGATTCCTAACACTAACCCTAGCCCGTACAGCTGTAAAAAACTAGCTTCTACAAGACAACGTAGAGCATTGATCTTTTCCAAAAGCTGCCTGCTTCCAACTCTTTAGTAATCATAAGATGCAGCAATGATCTGGGCCCTTAGGAAGGAATGTGCCAGTGGGAGAGAATGTCTCTTACCCCGAAACCTAACCTCAGTCCTAAATTTAAAGCAAGTTAGATCCATAATCTAACACATAGGCCACCACTAGCACTTATCTTAGTAATAAACAGGTATACATCCAAACAATAACATACACAGCTTTTGCTTTTACCAGCACCTGTCATCTTGTCTTCCAAACTCTCCAAGCCACAGAGAACAGATTACAAACTGCCGTCTTGAGAATCCAGTTCCAAACCCCATGTCTGACATTAATTATTCACAGGGATAACAATATAATAAAAGAGTACATCCATCCTTCTACCCTGTCACCACCTGCCCTCTTCCTAGCTCTGTCAGACCACCACAATAAAGGCATGAACCAATATCCAGAAGACTTGCATTCCCAAATCCAAGCTCTAACACTTGCATTAATTAAACATGTATGAATAGTAAAGAAGGACATAGAGCATTTACCCATTTCCGCTGTCTTCCTGATTCTTCACAACCCTGAAAAGAAAAGAAGAAAAAAACCCAAATTCTCTCTTATACTCCAACTCAAAATGTTCCTTGAAGCTTAATGTTAGCTAGCACAGACAAACAAGCAATGGCCCTTTCTGAATTGTCCTCTTCAGAGCATGTGTCCTAGAAGCTTTGCACTCTGACACTTACACAAGCAATATACAACTTTTCAATTATTTCCAGCAGACAAATGTGCAGATTGCAAATTCCCAGCAGATTTGTCTCCACAGATTAGTCCCAACAGATTAAGAAAAAAAAAAAAAATGGCCCCATTAATCTTTATTCTCCTCCCACCTATGAGGGACCTACAGAATATTGCAATACACCTGGCTCCCGAATCTGCACAAACTCCAAAGTTAACCCCAGTCCCAATTCTACTTAATGATTGGGATCTATATCCAGCACAAAAAGACAGATTAAGACATTTCTTTTTGTCAGCATTTGTCCTCACTCTACTTCCGAGGAACTTGATAAATTAATATTGGCCATATTTACGGAACCAGGGAAAATAATAAAATATTACTTCCCCTATATTTATGATTAAACAGGGGGATTTAATTATAATATCCCTTTTTGGCTGTTCACTGTTATGCACTGTTTCTTCTCCTGGAAAGCCTTCGCTATCAGCACCTCATTATAATGAGCTGGATGGTGAAAAAAAAGTATTTTACATGAGTGCATTTCAAGGAAAAGTTGATAACTACTGAAATCAACTTCCTCAGCTAATATATCAAGAAAAATACGTTAATCCTTTTATTAATTTTTAAACATAAATGAACACAGTGTTCTACAATTTCACAGAATGCCTATGCTATAAATTTAAAAGTGCTCTTCATCAGAAGCGATAAAAGGAAAGTATGATACAAAAACCATTCAGTTATTAGGAGTTAAATTTTTGCAGCAGCAGCAATGAGTTCAGTTCATCCTAACAATTTCAGCTACATACTTGGTGCAAGTTCTCCACCTAGTGGAGTAATTTTTAATGCTCCAACAGATCACAATTCCTTGCATGTCATAATTTTTAATTTTACATTCATCTAAGGAGAAGTAGCAAGAGTTTCCTTACATAATGTTTTATAAATATTTACATAATAAGTTTTTCTAAACTTAAAGTTCATGTCACACAGTGACTGGAATATTCATAAGATCTTTGAAAAGCACAAAGGCCAAGAGAACTATAAAAGAAAACTAGTCACAACAATCAAACTGTATTCACAAAATCATTTGAAAAAAACAGCCTCAGCTCTTTTGTTCATGTAAATTTTGGCAGCTGGGCAATGTTCGGTCTTTAGAAAACTGTATTTTAGAGCAGCTAAATAGAGCTAATGCCTACTCATATTGCACGAGCAAAACAAAGCCATCCAGACGCCAGAGTAACCGTAGCAATTTGAACAACTGATCATGGTACATGGGAGGTTCCAAATCACTTGAAGTTCTTCCTTTCAGTCTGGGAAAAATTGTGAAATATGTATTCTGGTCTGACCACGTACATATGTGTGTACGTACATCATGCAGGAATTCCGGGGAAAGCAGAAGGAGGATGAAGAAAGTCAAACCAGATGAACAAAATCATCACCCTGCTTAAATGTATGACTAATGAGAATACTCCTCCCTGTGTTTATGAAGAACAGCCTCTTGGGGGGAAAAAAAAAAAAAAAGAAAAAAAAAACACAAAAAACCCACTAAAATAGCTCATGTGAAATACACAGTTCACATCTCAGACCTATCGAAACTTAAGCTGGTCCCACCTCCAGTACCTCTAATCACAACTGCAGCACACAGCACAGAGAAATAAATGTCCCTTCAGGTAGGCTGGTCCTGAGCCACTTCAGGAGAAAAAGGTCAAACCAGAGGGTATGAATTTCACCTCTGTTCTTGCTGGCGACGGGTGTGCTCCCAAAGCAATTGGTGTAATGCACTGTGCTCCTTGCATGACACATTACTTAATAATTGCACGGCTGCATTTCAAGTCACCTTCAGCTCACATTAGTTTTTAGTTGTGACTTGACAGCAAGAGTGGGTTACAGTTATCCTGCACTTGGGATAATGAAGGTATAGATTATAGTAGAGAGCCCACAGTAGACAAAAGAGGTCACACATCCTGACTCGATACAGATCAACATTATAAACTTGTTCTCATGTAACGTGAGCATCAGAAAGGTCCCTTGACTTGTTCAGCGCACTTACCAGAACTCGATTTGCCAGTACTGGAGATCACATTCCCTTGAGCTGATGAAGTTCCAGTTTAACCTTCCTTACTGTATGGGCTGACTCCTCCACAGCACCGAGTCTTGCAGATGCAGGTAGACTTGCTTGGGTAAGGTAGCTCTCAGCCAGCGCACCATCTCACATGCGCTCTACTCTGCTTGCACAGCAGCAGCAGGCAGACGTCCCCGCTGCACAGAAGGGGAAACTGAGACAGCAGGAGACAAAGACTTATCTGAAGGGATGGGAAACAAGGAGCAGTGGGGGAAAGAGACTTAACTGAAATATTTTCCTGCATGCTAATAACACACAGCCTTCAAAAACAGTGCATTATCCTTCCAAGCAGGGATATAGTACTTAATCCATCACAAAAGATTTCTTAATGCTATACGAGGCAACATAAATACAATATCCTGCAGGATATGACAGAAGGCAAGAAAAGACAGGAGAGTTTCCTTGTGATCATGGGACATACACGTGTAATAATGTCTTTTACAGTGCCTGAGTGTCAACTGTAGCACAAACCTTAGCACATGAGTTTCGTTGTATTTACTCTTCCTTAGAGAAAAACTAAGATGCAGAGCTATGTAGCTTGTGGCGTTGTGCAGCTGTGTTTGTTTGTTTGTTTGTTTGTTTGTTTGTTGGTTGGGTTTTTTGGCCACCCAGAATCAAGGAACATTCACGGCAACGTCAGTGCACTTTTCACTGTGATTCTAGGTCATGATCAATCACCAAGAGCAAATCCCGCTTTCTCACTTCTGAAGATCATAGTGGGGGCTTTAAAAGCCCAGCAGCTCTTGACTGGAAAGAAACAGGTTAAATTGCAAAACCCACCACCACCTCCCCAGCTGGAACCTGTAAGAAATAGAAGTGTATGGCAAAGGCTAGAAGTGGAGCTAACAGGCCCCAAATGACTGTGCTAAGAAATGTCATCACCTCCTCAGCATCCTTCGCTGGAAACCTTTCACTTGATTTTCAAGGCACAAGGGGTAAATTTTGTGACCCCTCTCACTGCAGAGGGCTGCTCGGGGACTGTGTACCCTAAGCCTACCTTCTGGCCTTTGGCACATCCCAGTAGCCATTTGCACAGTTGAAATCAAAGAATATTGCTTAAGAAGGGCTGCCAAATAGTGGAGTGCAAATACCCCAAGCATAATGCCAAGGGAAGGTGAGGCTTAGTAACTAAGTCAGACTGCATGAGCAATCGGATCGAAGCAGGAGGGCAAAATCCATAATGTTCTTCACTCTTCTCCTGCCTGGGAACGTGTCTTCTGCTCTTCAGTTGTAGCTACGCTGGCCTTTTGCCAACATAACTGCTTTTCAGTTCTTCTGCTGTGTCAGTAGTTTACTGATTTCATCTGCTACTCCTGTTTATAGGTTGCGTTTATTTCTTCCTGAGAAACAATAAATATTACTGTTCTTCAGAGCCAGGAAGATGGACCAGGCAATGATGTTCTCCACTTGCTACGTTCCTTCCACTGAGATTGCAACAACAAGGCTTCTGGTAATGAGCTAGGAAACCCCTGCAATATTCTTCAATCCTGCTGTCCACAAAGGAGTGAGTTAACATGCTGTATGTTTATATGCAATTAATCCCTAGACTTTTTGTAGTCTGATCGAAATTAGTTTGTTATCGGAACGAAAACTGAACTTAAATTTCTTGCTAAAATGAAAATAACCAGGAGAAAAAGCCTCAGACATTCGGAAAAAATGCCCTTAATTGAGGAGTGTGCTGTGATTTTTATTCTTGTTCATGCAAGCACTGCTGAGAAATCTCCTGATACTGAGAAACTAGTAATTTATAAGGATGTAGGTACAAGGCACTGAATCAAGAATAAGAACTAATGCAAGTATGCAAGTGCACAGCTCTGGGGTTTCTTTTTTTCTTTTTTTTTTTTTCTAATTCCTTTATAGAATTGTATGACATTTTCAGTATGTCGGCAATGCAAACCAAAGTAATCAAAATGAAGTTTGGGAGCACAATTCAGAGCTCCTACCCTGCCAAATTTCATCTTGCTTACCACCTACTACTTTAGCGATAGGATTGCAACAAATTTTAAAATAAATGGGAAGAAATATTTTTTACTTGTCATGACAAATAAAAAATGCTGAATTCTTCTATGAAATTTGTGCAAAAAAAAGCGCCCTCTATGAATCAGAAAATGTAGCTGAGGCAAATGGAAGTTTCTAGAAGTGATTAATAGATGGAAATATTGTTAGTCAGGCTTGCAACTACTGCACCAGAGTATGCAAGGTTGCTATGCACTTTACTTTGGAATACGGTCATGACTATCTAGAATTCATACTGTTATCAATCCTGGTGCCTGTTTGTTTGTTTGTTTGTTTGTTTGTTTTCAGCTATATTAAATTCAGCTGGCGTCTGGTTTTGACTTGGGGCTACTTGGTACTTTCTCAATAGCACAGCAGATTCTCCATTCTTAATTGCAGTTTATGAGAGTATCTCTTAAAAAAAAAGTGTGCTATTACAAGAACACAGCTTACTGTTGGAAAACATATATTGATATATCTACAGCTGAAGGCAATTTTCTGCAGATTGCCACTGTGCAGCTACAGGAAGAGAGGGAACATTTCTTCATTATACTCTCATTATAATTAGGGTCATACTGGACACAGAATAAGTATCTCTTGGGATTGAACAGTGATTCCAAATTCTTTTTTTTTTTTTCCTAAAGATGATAAATGCAAAACATTTGAAGTAGCTGTTGTTCCTTTTTTATCTTGGGTACATGGATAAAATCTGTCACATTGTTCTTTTGTGAATTGACCATTTACTGAGCACTTCAGAAATTCTAAAATGCCTTTCACGGACAGACATTGTTTGTTGGCAAGAATTATTCTCAGAATTAAGATTGTGGATATCCTGGGAGACATGCAGTCTATTTATGTTTACATTACTTGTTTTTTTGTCCTCTCATCCATTCCACAAGCCCTAGCTGAAGTTTTACAACAGAAGTTTTAGAAAATCGAAACTTTCAGCTTTTATTGGATAGTACTACAGATGCATCACTTGCTTGTTTCGTGATAAAATAAAGCCCAGAACACAAAGAGGTTGATTTCATACTGCCCAAAGGAAAAATTGTGGCTCTGTATATAGTTAATGGTGCAAGACAGGTCAAACTGCTATATCTGAGGGACCTCTTGGAATCGTTGTCTGAAGGTGTCTGTCTTTCTCCATTGACTAGACAGGGGACTTAGAAGGGCTGATGGCTAAACCAGGACAGGAAAATATGTTAGATGTTTGGGGGAAGATTTTGATGCAAACTAGGATAGCCTCAAGGCTAAGGTGAAACTGAGCTTGTTATCAGGGCAACAACAGCTAAACATTTCTATTGGCAAGGCTGAGATCATCTTTCTTAAGAAAACAGCAATGGAAGGCTTTAGTTGGGTAGGGAGGTGGCTGCTACTGTCATGACATGAAGATCGTGATATGCAGATTTTTTTGAATGTTCTTTCCATTCACAGTTGCAGTCTTACAGTTAAGCAAAATGGATTGCCATCCTGCTCTCTGAATTGGCCCTTCAAACCCTTGTGTTTTCCTGCCTCCCTGAGATAGGAAGAGATTAAGGGTGACTGACAGCAGAAAAAAATAATGCAGCCTCATATATGTTAATCTTGCCATCTTTTCTGCAGGATTTGGAAGGAGAAGGATATTTATAACTGCTCCTTTGTCTTGCTTTTGGACTAGCCGCTGATTTCCCAGCACCCTAGAAAATGTTTCTAAAGGTCTGGAACAGAAAAATAATTATTTCGAGACAACTAATCTCTCCATTCTTGTCATTCATAGGAAAGTAATCCTACACCCTTAACATTGGCCATGATAGTAGGTCTTGAGTCTGAGGCCAAGAAAAGACTGGAAGACTCTGATGAACATTTCCTTTATCACAGTCTTAACTAACCCAATTTAATGTAACATTTGAAATGAAATCAGTATATTTTTCCTTGTTGGCAAACTTGGGACAGCAACCTGTTTCTGGCCAAAGGCTGCAAAGGTTTTTTTTGACCTCAACACAATGAAGGTCTCATCTGAAGGTCTTCTCAACTGAGAAGAACTCAGAATTTTTACTTGTGTGATCTGGCTACTTAACATTCATTAATTCAAAGGTGTTAACCTGGTTTATAGGAGCTGAGATCCAAGCTATTTTTAATAATAAGTTAAGGCCTATTCATTTCTTTAGAAAAAAAATACACCAAATGGACTCTAGCATTTATTCTACTCCATGCATTTTCAGCATCACTAGGTCCCACTTTTTTGGAGTTTAGCCTCAGAATATTGTTACATCTCCATCTGAAACAGACTCTCGTCTTTGCCTATTCAACCCAGCATTAGGTATCAAACTGGAAAAGTAATCTGCTACATATCCATAATCACCCTGATTTGTTATTACTACTTTTTTGACATGGCCATATTGGATACCATGACAACGTATTCTGGACAAGAATGACAGGATTTATAAGGAACATAAATGGGTACACTTTGTTCATTTACAACTAAGTATGATCACTTCAATTTTTCACTTTATTAATATTTTAAATACATAAAGATCCATTTGTCCCAATGGATTCCAAAGCAAACCATTAGAAAAGGAATCTGAGTGATTTAAATATTACTCCTCATAATTGAGTTATATGTTTCTTGCTTCTATGTTAAATTATTGTAGCAGTTCAGCCTACAGATGCCTAAAGTCTCTGATTTCTCAGTTGAGAAAGTCTTTTCTTTGAGCAACAGACTTGTAATTGTAGCACAGAATTTGTCAAAAGATCCATTCTATCCTCTGCTGAATTAAACTCATAAAAGATGCAAGAACACATTTGTGCTGCTGATAGTGACAGCACTAGCTCTGCAGATGTCACTGTTGCTGTCACTTTGCCTCACATAGCTCAGTCTTGGGTATCTTTCCAGAAATTAGCACAAAGACTGATTCAGTCCTTCCCTTTTAAGCGTACACGAAATTATAGCAAGCAGGAAAAGGAGGATGCCATTTGCAGAGCATTTTCTAATTAATTTATATTTTCAGTGTCTGAACTACAGTTTCAGCAAGCTGTACATCCTTAATTTGGCCCTTTGGGGATGAGTACCTCTAGATCTTTGGTTTTGGAGCATGTTTCTAAGCCAGTAGGCTCAGTGTAAAGTGCTGACTGGTGCAGAACAAGTTTTTTTGAAAGACCAATACTCAATCATACTGTAGAAGTTCTGTGCTGTAAGAGGTTAGTGGGATAACCACAGGTCCTCATAGCACCCTTCTGGACAAGGTGTCCAACTATCGGATGAGCGGGCACACAGTGTGCTGGGGGAAGAACTGGCTGAAGGACAGAGCTCAAAAGGTTGCAGTGAATGGGGCTACATCTGGCTGGCAACAAGTCAGCATCAGTGTTCCTCTGCATTCAATTCTAGGGCCAGTTCTGTTTGATACATTTATCAATGATGTGGAGGCATGAGTTGAATGCACCATTGGCAAGTTTGCTGATGATACCAAACTGGGAAGTGCTGTGGACTCTCTTGAAGGACAGGAAGCCTTGCAAAGGGATCTAGATAGACTGGAGCACTGGGTTATGATTCGTGGGATTGAATTTAACAAGTCAAAATGCTGGATTCTGCACCTAGGATGGAGTAATGCGGGGCACAAGTCTAAACTGGGAGAGGAGTGTCTGGAGAGCAGCCCTGCAGAGAGGGATCCGGGGCTGCTGGTTGACAAGCAGCTCAATAGGAGTGAGCAGTGTGTGCCCTGGCAGCCAAGAGGACAAACTGCTCCCTAGGGGGCATCAAACACAGAACTAGCGGGTCAAAGGAGGCGATTATCCTGCTGTACTCACTGTTGGTGCGGCCTCACCTTGAGTACAGTGTGCAGGCCTGGGCCCCGCCATTTAAGAAGCACGTTAGGGTATTGAAATACATCCAGAGGAGGGCAACAAAGTTGGTGAAAGGGCTGGAAGGAATGTCCTATGAGCAGAGGCTGAGGACTTTGGCCTTGTCTTGCTTGGGGAAAAGGAGACTGAGGTGTGACGGTCATTGCTCTCTGCAGCACAGGGGGATATGGAGAGGGAGGTGCTGAGCTCCTCTCCCAGGTATCCCATGGCCGGGTGCGTGGGAACGGTTCAAAACTGCAACAAGGGAGGTTAAGACTGGACATTAAGAAACATTTATTTAGTAAGAGGGTGGTCAGACACTGGAACAGGCTTCCTAGAGAGGTGTTCAGTGCCCCAAGCCTGTCAGTGTTTAAGAGGCACTTGGACAGTGCCCGTAACAACATGCTGTAACTTTTGGTCAGCCCTGAATTGGTCAGGCAGTTGGACTAGATGATCGTTGTAGGTCCTTTCCAACTGAAATAGTCTAGTCTAGGCTAGTCCAGTCTACTCCTAAGGGTAAACCAAATTATACTTACACATGCTATATTTTGTTCAGTATTGGAACTCAAGGAAAGAGATAAAATGGAGTAATCATAGGAATGTAGCAGTCGCATTTTGTTTGTTTTTTGGAAACTTGACGGGCACGAGACATACCCAGGTAAGCTGTGGTATGAGAGGTTTTACATGCCTCAAGTTAATAGAACTCTGGTTTTAAGTTTGCCTCTTGTAACATTTAACTGGCCTGGCAGGAAAAGCTGAACTGTTGAGAATCTCATTTACCTGATACAGATTGCTCTAGAAGTTTCTGTGGAAGTTTTAGTTACTCACAACTATAATGTAATGAATAGTTGAAAGATTTTTGCATTGGGATAGGAGGACTCTTGCATCAGCTAAAGAAAGAACATTTCAGAGAAGTCTTTGAGTATCATTTAAGGGGAAATGGCACAGAATTACAGCAAAAATCCATTATCACAGAATCAAATATTGAATTACTTAAAGAAGTAGAAAAATTGAAAATAACTACAACGGAAGGGGGAAAAAGAGAGAGAGAGAAGGGAGAATTCAGAAACAGTATAATGAAAAATTAAAACTGACATAGTGTTCCAAGAAAGCATAAAGGAAACTATGTGCCAGTGTAAAATCCATTAACTGTCAGCAACCAAAGCCAGAATGAATAGAATAAAACAGTTAAAATCACAGCTCCCTGTAAATTGACAGATAAGTCAGTTTTAACCGGTTTGGTTTGGTTTATCCTAATGAAAATGGGATTTGACTGGGATATCCTGGATCACTGAAAAAAGGGAGTGTTAATTCTGTGAAAGGTAGTATTTGGGACCAGTGGCTGAGATACAGGATTACAGAGTAATATCATCCAAAATGCCATGCAGAAGAATAACAAGTGAACATACACAAAGCAGAAAACACTGGCACCTAAAACACTGTGAATAAATTAGAATTACTAATTCTGCTGGAAATAGAAGAGTAAAAGACGAGGTTTTGTGGGACACTGAAGCCCATGGGCAGATGGTTTTCTATGATATTACCTAGAAAGTTTGGAGAGTAAGGAAACAGTGTGCCTGACTGTAAGTGGACATAAGTATATTAGAAAGTATAGAGGGGAATCTTATTTTAATTAAGCACAAAGGCTACTGAGTTAGTCATTAGTTGTCCCCAGCTGGACTGGGCACTTGATCCATAGCTCCAATATTCCTGAAAATATAAACATAGTGCAGTAAAGCACAGTAATATGGCTGCAGTTCACTAGTGTGGTATCAAAAGTGACCTTGCTAAGAGTGTGGAATATGTTCTTCATCAGGCTGGCACTTGTGAACATCATTACATTCCTATAATTTAGGCAGATTGAAAAGGAAAGAGACTTAATTGTCTCCCTGGAGAAAGTCTCTAATGTGACATCTTGGACTCGTGGACCTGATTATTGAAAATTTAACAGCAGTATTTTGAAGGAATGCTACTGCTCAGTGACTCGAGAAAATAAAACATACTAACCTAAGTATTTGAAAGGATTATATTGGCATTATTTCGAAAAAACAAGACTGTTGGTAAGTTTACAGATATGAAATCGTAGTGAACACTCAGCAACTATAGGTGGAATCTATCTGGAAAAAGAATTTGTGTCTTGGATTAGTCAACACAGAGAACAGCTGCTTTGAATCAGCAGTAAGCCACTTATCAGAGACGTACAGGAAAATAGCTTACAAAATACTCAAAGAAAAGTATTGGAACCTCGTTGAAGGTTTAGACTGGATCCCTAGTCTGCATGTGAGAAATATGACCAGTAACCTGTAGAGAATACTTACTGATGTCTTAGCTAATATACCAAATGTAAAAAAGAATGATAAAGTACATAAAAATTGGGCTCTGAGAAACTGGAGAAAAACATATTGGTATAGATGTCTCAAGTCCAGGCATTTCAGCAGGTAAATCTTGCTACTCACACTTAGAGCAAGACAAAGCCACCAATTAAGGGTTAACATTTGAACAAAGCACAAATCTTCTGTAGGCACAAAATTCCTATTTGTTTGCGCATACATACATGAAGCTAGTAACAGTGGATAAAAACATAATGGATAACTTCAAGATTAATTATGTATTCCAAATGTGGAATAGCCTTATTGTTGTCACATCATTCCTGAAGTCTATGTGGTGAGTGTAAGAAAAATGTTGCAGCTATCATAAGAACATCAAATACATCTGGAAGTTCATGAGCCTTCAAAGAAACCTCTTTGTTCGATTAAAACTGGACTAAAATTCATGCTCCTGTAAGGAATTTGAGGTTCATTGGCGTAGTATTGATGCAAGTCGTTAAACTTGCTAATCTGCTTTCAGGAGTACATGTCAAACTTTTTTCAAGTACCAATATATACAAAAAACACTAAAGGAAAGAAGCAGGGGAAGGAAAACATATATGCTATCAAAACAGTTACCTGTACTGGGAAGCTTCAAAGAATTTTAAACCAACTAACTTGACTACATATCGCAGCTAATCCATCCCTAGGTTCTGGCTTGTAATTGCTAATGGACCGCTAGTTATAGCTAAAAGTAATAATTACTTTATTTCATGAAAGCTGGACTTCCGGACTTTGAATTAGGCTGCAACTGACAAATGTTGTAGCCTCCTGTAAAACAAATTCCTTCAGGAGTTCCAGTGATGGCAGCTCCTTTTCCTGTGCCTTCAGTTCCACAAGGCTGAAAGTCAGTGCAGAGTCAGTCCACTTAGACGTTACAAGGGGAAAAGATATTTGTCTGCTCAAGAGACAAATGCTTTCTCCAGATTGTTTCTGATTATGAGAAAATGACCAGAAGTTAAACAAATAGCAAAAAGTCATAGTTCTGTTTTGCAGTAAGGAGATAGGCAAAGAGATGGGAAGGTATCTTGGTTAGATGTTACTAATCTCTTGACATGAAAAAAAAAAAGCCTGATTTAAAGCCTTCTGCATGAGGAAACATTGCACTACCCAGAAGAAAGATCTAGATTTCTCTTTTTTTTCGTAACAATGTGTTTGGCCACAAAAATTCTTAGAGCTTAAAACACAGTGTGACAAAAAATTGACATACTGCTTGAGTTGTATGGCTGAGTACCTTCTTACAGAATTTAGATAATAGATAGCTTAATCAAGTCGATTTTTTTTCTGAAGTGTCTAAAATCACTTTATTAAATCTTGGCTCTGTTACAATAAGTATATTAATAAAAATATATGACTCCAAATAGTTTGCTTTGGAAGCAAACAAATATTGTGGGTTCTTTTTGTTTCCTGATGAAGGTTGCTAATCTTAGCCAGTAATGAAGAAGAGATGCTCAGTTATGGAAAAGGAAGAACAACCACCACCCCTAAATAATTTTTTTTTTAAATTACCCTGTGCAATTGGTCAGCTCAATAATTACTTTGCACAGGTGCTTTTTTTTCTAGATAAAAGGCTGGCACAGTGCACTGAGTTTCTTGGTGAAAATATAATTAATAACTGCAAATAGTTAGTAATTACTTCTAAGTTGTTAGGAATTCATTACTTATTACAAGAGTGATAAAATTATAGAGAGGATAAGTTTAATCACTGTTTTATGTGGAAGACTGAAGACTGTTACAGAGTTTCTGGTTACATTTCACAGTAAATTCAGAGAGGAGTTGCTATTATAGCTGTATCCCACATATAGACAATATTTATATACAATCCCAAACTCTGAGAAAGTTTATATAAATAAGTAACGTAAGATCCACCTGTCTCTTGGATAACACTCAACAACAGCACAGTAAGATGTCTTACTGAGGGTCTAAATGATCTTGAGTCATCTAAGCACAGTCAAAAAAATCATTGCTAACCGGGCCTAAATATAAACCAAGACTTGGTCATTCCACCTACAGAATCACAGTAGATGATGGTGGCTCCTGCATGCACAATTGATTATGGAACTACATGCTTTCTGCTGATTCGTCTAGTTGCAGTTGACTACATAGCTAACAGAGTTTCATCGCCCCCATTACTCTGATATCGCAGCTCTTCAGTCTTTATGGACCTTGATAATACTTGCATAATGCGAGAAAGGGCTAATGACAATTTTACCAAGGCAACAGCAAACCTGTGGTAGAGCAGTAAATTCAAGTCACAAGTTAATGACCCTGTTCTTAAGCTAATTTTCCATGATATGGCCTAAGTAAATTTAAACTCTCCATCCTAAAAATATCCTACTTTCAGTTTTAAGTGAAGTTTTGGAGTGAGAGAAGCTTGCAGTAATAAGCTTCTTTGCTGTTTCTACATTATTTAACCAGGAAGATGTGACTGGCAGGATGGTAAAAGTGACATTGAAACTTCTTTGTGTATAGTAAAAGTAAATTTTGTAATGTAATTAACACAAAATATTGCAAAAGAAACACTGACTTCAATAACCCATGCTAGCCTAAATTGTTTATTTTGACAGTCACTCATGCAAGTGATGTTTCAGCCATGACTGCTGACCTTCCTCAAGGTTTCTTCCAAATGAGCCAAAGCAAATTCTCCAAATACCTAGAAGAAATGCAATGTCAAAACAGCGTACTTCAGAATAACTGTCAACACGTATGACTAAATTAAATTAACCTGAACCAAAGATTAAACGTTGTTGTTCTGAAATGCATATCAATCTCCGTAGTTACTGAGGGAACTGCACCAAGATAACCTTGGTAATTTCTGTGGATTTGGGGAGGAGGAAGCAAACATAAAGCTCAATAAAATCAGTGGTCAGCAGTCGATGTTGGCCCACGGAAACAATGAAAAGCCAATATTGTGCTAAACGAAACATCAATAGTTTCAGTTTTAAGATTTAATATCCAAGGTATCGACAAAGTTAACCATAAATCATTGTTTGGGAAAAGAAGCTCTATGTTCTGAAGTATCATATCACCATAGTTATTGAACTGTAGTTGTGTTCTGGAGGTTTTTAATGGTTATCTCAGAATTTCTTTCTGCAGTTAATAAGAGTATCCAAAGACCAAAATGGTAACCTACAGGCAACAACTACAGTGCATTTAGATTTTTAAAGCTATCATGTTATTCAGATCACTTTCATTGAAGTAAAATAATTACAGTAAAGCAGGAGTAAGTCCACTGAAGACTAAACTACAGGGGTTACTATAGCTGCTATTTACAGAAGCAAAGCCTGGAAAGATTTTATATAGCTATTATTCATACATATGATCATCTCAAACATTTAGGCTTCCTCAAGGGAGTTGGTATTACACTGCTTAGCCCTGAGTTAGTAATATAAATCCAAACTCTTTCTCATTTCTTTTAATTCAAATTCCTGGCAGTATAACTGTGAGAGTGTATGTCTGCTTACACATACAATTTTTAAATAATTTAACTGAAAACAGAAGACATCACAAATTGGAAAAACAATACCTAGAACAAGCTGTTAGTAGTGAGACAGTCATCACCATTTAGTACAGGCAAAGCAAAAGCTGGGGTTTTTTTGTTTGTTTTTTTTTCCTTGATGTTCACAAACAGGTTTCTTGCTATACAAACTCTCAGCAATTCCTGTTTTAAAGATGCAGTATCACTTAACATGCCAGGAAAAGCACACGAGCCAAAATGCATCTTCGGGGAGGTGTTAAGCTGCTCCAAACAGTTGACTGTTCCAACACATAGAATCTGTGGTTCTGTACCTAAATTACAGCTGACGTTAAAGCCTTCATGGTCTGTGAGGTTTTGAGGGTAAATTCAGTCCAATTGAAAAACAAGCTATTAGTAAATTTAAAGTGGTTTCTTTCCTCTGTTTCTCAATGGAGGTTGCTATCATGTAAACTACTCCACAGCCTATTCTTAACCTTCCAGGAGTAACTGCAGCTCTAAGAAATGTTTGCATGCCACTATGCAGTTAAAGGAGCTAAATTATTCAGTGAAGTATCTTCTCCATACTTCAAATCTTGTCAAAGCCTGCTACTTAGAGAAAGACTCTACCAGAATGGACCATCGCATTCTGATTCAGGTAGCTCTTCTTTCCTATGGTTACTAGCAAGCCTCTAGAAAAAGGTTTTTTCCCAGGCTAGCAATTTTTTATTAATTGAAATGGTTCTTAAGGTCTCCTTCTTATTCTGTGCTTTTCAACCATAACAAAGATGTTGTACCAAGCTTCCTTTGCCCTTCCACAACTCTGTCTTGAGGAGAAAGGACTGAAAAACTCTTGCTGACCTTGTTCTACCACTGGAAGAGGCTCTGGAGCGCTCGTTTCCCACGCTTCCACAAGGTAGCCTTCTCTGGCGAGGAATTATGTTTGCCCTTGTACTGCCTTCTTTTCAGCAACAGTTCTTCAGCCAGAGTCACAGAATCATAGAATCATTTTGGTTGGAAGAGACCCTCAAGATCATCGACTCCAACCATAACCTACCTCTGGCACTAAACCGTGTCTCTAAGAACCTCATATATACGTCTTTTAAACCCCTCCAGGGATGGTGACTCCACCACTTCCCTGGGCAGCCTGTTCCAGTGCCTGACAACCCTTTCCGGGAAGAATTTTTTCCCAATATCCAGTCTAAACCTCCCCCGGTGCAACTTGAGGCCATTTCCTCTTGTCCCATCACTTACTACTCAGAAGAGACCAACACCCTCCATGCTACAACCTCCTTCCAGGTAGTTGCAGAGAGCGATAAGGTCTCCCCTCAGCCTCCTTTTCTCCAGGCTAAATAACCCCAGTTCCCTCAACTGCTCCCCATCACACTCATGTTCCAAACCCTTCACCAGCTCCGTTGCCCTTCTCTGAACTTGCTCCAGCACCTCAAGAGTCCGCTGCAAAGACCATTACTGTTTGACAGAAAAATTAAACTGCTCAACTCAAGTAAAAAATCTGGTCTTATTTCAATATCTGGGGAAATTTGCCAGGGGCTTACCTGATTTACTTTATAATAGATTCAGATTCTTACCCAGTAGTCTAAGCTCAAGGCATGCTAAATACACTCTGAGCCAAGTTCATCAGCTGTAACTGGAATTTGAAGTCTTTGGGCTGATGCTCCTTGGTTACTTTTAAGGCTGTTCATTCACAGTGTGCTTCTTGTTTTCTGCAATGTGTTCTCCATGATGTTAATTTATTCTTTATTGCATCATTTACTATTTCCACCACGAAGATGCAATAGTTTTTAAGAAGTACTAGTATAATACTGAAAATGCTTGCTTTTAAATAGCTTTGAAAATTAGAAACAGGATAAAAACAAATATCAGATGCAGTTAACTGAGCATTTTCAAAAAAGCAGGATAAGTAACATATATTTTTTCTGATAGAAGAAAATGTTTTCTAATAAATGAAGAAGATAATACACATGGCAAAATTATGTCAGGGATTCTCTACTGCGGACAGCTGAATTTATTTCCTGAAAAGTAGGATTGCTATTTTAACAGTAACATCGAGTGCTTCATGTATATAGTCTGAAGTAGGTTTGGGGAATTATGAGTATATACATATGAGTATATATATATTTGTGTCAATTTTAAGGATACCAAACTTGTGAATTAATATTATTATTCCCATCTATTCCCAATACACAACATGCACATTTCCTAAGTAATCTTCTATGTCTTCTGCTTTGTGGCAGTACTTCCGTCAAAAGTGCTTTGAATCCTTTCTAGTACATCATTCTAGTACATCATTCTAGTACATTCTGTTTCATACTTACTCTAAATATAAACCAGCATGCACACTGTGTCACAGCTTTATTTCTTGGGCTTATATAATTTCTGTTTATCAAATATGATACTAATCAAATTAATTTGTTATAAATAAACACCTAATAGGTAATGTATTTTTCCTCTGACAGTACTGCAGTCATGAGAGTTAAATTAATTATTTCATGTTTTCCCATTCAGTAGACAGGATTAGCAGAATTTCAATTCTGAAGAATAAGTTCAGGGTAATTACTTTAAAATAAAGCTCAGCATAATACTATTTCTTACTGGTTGGTTTCTCAATTCCAGTGTACTTTTTGCCCAAACTCAGCTAGATCACATGCATTACTAAGCATCAGTTAGACATCTGTAATTCTCTTCAGTGAAAAAGGCAGAGCCCAACCTATATATACAAAAATGCATGGAATTTACTCAACTCAGAACACGAGGTCAAACATCTGCCTACTGCAACTATGATATTTAAACCTATCTGATCTTTATCTGAGCTGTAGGATAAAACATTTGCATGTTTCAAATACACTAGTAAACTTATCATTTGTAAAGCTGAACTACAACTCCATGTTCCGAATTGACTTATGTAAAACAAAATAAATATGCCTATTGTCATTACAGCAAAGTTTTGATGTAAGAATATGCAATGAAGTCTTCACTATTTTTTTCATAATTTAAATGTAAATTGCTGGTAGAAAATTCAATTAAGACAAAATCTGTAGGAAAGAGCCACAGAGCAGATGGAATCTTCAGCAAACCCACCCAGTTCATGCTCCAAAAAGTCCCAGTTACAATTTTTCTTTCCAATAAAAGTGGAAAGAGAAGCAGGCTTAACTCAGACAAATTAGGGATGAATTTACTAGCAGATGTTAACAAGCCTGTGAATCCCTGTATGGTCCCTTTGTTTTGGAAACTAGTCCACCAATCTGTACCCATGTCTCCCTCCTCTCCTCTCCTCTCCTCTCCTCTCCTCCCCTCCTCTCTCCCCCCCTCCCCCCTCCCCTCCCTCCTCCCTTCTCCCCCTCTACCTTCCCATCNCTTCCTCCTCTCCTCTCTTCCTCCTCTCCTCTCCTCCTCCTCTCCTCTCCTCCTCCCCTCCCCTCTATCTCTTCCAATATCTACTGTAATCAACGTATTTTTTCCAAAACAGGTTGTTTTGTTCTTTTTTTTAATTTTATACATGACATTGTACTACTTAAACTGGATATTGCATTATTTCCTCCACTTTCATTGGACATAAATATTATAATTGTCATATACTTTTGTCTATGTTTTCTCTTTGCTTCAACTGACATTATACTATACATTTTCATTACTTTCACTTGAGAGAACTGTTTTAACACCTTGCTTTGAGACATCAGGATACAAATATTTTGATCTCTGCTTAGTGTAAATCACATGAATTAGAACAGTGCTGCCACACCTTTCTGGGAAGGTTGGCTGTTTCATTTCTTTCTGTGCAAAACCAAGTTGCATTCCCAATATATGGCAGAACTTTTGAACCCCAGTTTGAACTCATTGCCCCTTCTCTTATCATTGGTTGTCACTGAGAAGTGCCTGGCTCCATCCTCGTGACACTCACCCTTTACATATTTACAAACATTAATGAGGTTGCCCCTCAGCCTCCTCCAGGCTAAAGAGACCCAGCTCCCTCAGCCTTTCCTCATACAGGAGATGCTCCACTCCCTTCATCATCTCTNCACAGTGCTGGCTCATGGGCATCCTGCTGCCCACCAGGACCCACAGATCCCTTTCCTGCTCTCTAACAGGTCGTTCCCCAACTTATACTGGAATCTGGAGTTGTTCCTACCCAGATGCAAGACTCTACATTTGCACTTGCTATATTTCATTAAATTTTTCCCTGCCCAACTCTCCAGCCTGTCCATGTCTCTCTGGACGGCAGCACAGCCCTCTGGCGTGTCAGCCACTCCTCCCAGTTTGGTGTCATCAGCAAACTTGCTGATAGTACACTATTCCATCAAACACAGAGTATACACAATGGAGAGGATGAGAGGATGGCTATGGCCTGACTGCTAATGCAGAAAGAATTTATGCAGTACGGTCACTTTTTTCATCAGGGACAGCTCTGCTTTTCCCCATCATGTGGCTGGCTTCATGAGCATGGCAAGAACTACAGAAAGTTTGCACATTACTGTTGCTCATGGAAAAAGTCATTCAGACTCTTCCCTGCATGCTCCCTCATTGCTTCTGTCAAAGAAAATGACTAGAGATAGTACTAGGAGTAGGGTCCCAGTCCTCACAGTCCATTACAGTTGGACTTGATCTTAAAGGCTTTTTCCAACCTAAATGATCCTATGATTCTATTCTACAGGTTAGCATGCTGACTGTTGTTATATGGCCCTGGCCAGTTGTTACGTGCCTGATGATTTCCTAAGAGGATCAAGTTTTGGTTTAACTTCTGAAACACTAAATTACTTTTCACAGTTCATGGACCACTCTACACTCATACTAGAGTATAACATACTGTGTATTTTTTTTTCCTACGGCACCAAGGAGTTCTGCAAACAGATTGCTTATCTTACCTTTTGAAAATACGTGACGAAAATACCATGACTGAAATTGTTACCTAGAAGGTTATTTTGTCCCTTTTCACATATGTTTTGACCACATAAAATAAATGAAGGTCATTCTGACAAAAAATACAAATAGGATTGGGAAACATAGCAGGGAAAAAAAGCTAAAGAGGAATAGGCCTTGGAGGAGAGGACCATCAACGTACCACAGGGCAAGCCTTATGGTGATGAGGGCTCAGCACTGCCACAAACTGCATGCATTTTCTGTGCTAGGTAATTACGATGACATGAAGGTTGTGACAACTAAGCAAACTTCATGACTAAAAAGGATGGGATTACAGTGGCTAGTGATATCATCTGAATTTAAGTTTTAGCAGACAAGAGCTTCCTTAAGTCAAGATGTGATACAATCCTTCTGTCTATTTGTGGACTACAAATAAAGAACTGAAAAATCCCTTGTTTAAGTGGTATAGAAGTAAACTATTCAACTATAAAGGAAGAGGGTCTCCATCAAAGAGAAATCTGATGAAAAATAAACTGGACCTTGCAGCTAGAAGAATTAACTTTCCTCCTACAGTTATTGCCATAAAACATGAAGCAGAATCCAAGACACCCAATTAAAGATGCCCTAGCCTACAGTGTAAGGCTACGATGGCACAGCTCAGGTGGGCAATAACAGCTTTGGAGTGACCCTCACAGCCTGAAGACAAGTGAGGGAAACTGCTGAAATAACCTTAAAAAGGCTGGAATTGTGAAAATGACCCAATCAAATGAAGGAAAATACATGCAGAGGCACGTTCTGCCCTCTACATCAACAATGGCTGAATACAAAAGGAGCCTACACACGTATTTGTTAAAGTAAAATATCTTCTAATTTAAAATACTTAGGATGAAGGTTATTCAGTGGATTGCACAACGGAGAAGTACTAGAAGAGAAATAAACCTCTGGTTTCCTGCTATCTTGGTTTGTTAAGTAATTTCAATAGGAACTTAAAGACTTTTAACATCATTTTAGCTATGGTTTAGCTATAGGCATTTTTGTTAGAACTACCAGACATTGCTATGATACCTTTTAGACAAAAATGTAGGGTACGTTATCTGCTAATATCTTGGTGGAAAAAGATAATTTCTGTGATGTTGACCATAAAATTTTATCAATTCAAATCCTCTAGCAACTCTGCTGACTTCCAAAGTCCTAGTCAATTCCCTACTTTCTACAGCCACCAAAAAACATCAGTGGATGTGTCTGATAAAGAAAACAATCATTACTATCGGAAGAGAAAAATAATAATTTGGGGGAAAAAAAGGTGTGTGTTATTAGTTTTTTGTTTATTTGTTTTTTAAAAGTTTCTTTTTAACCCTTTCAGACCAAAATATTTTCAATTTGGAAAAAAAAATGTGACCATGCTTGCCTAATCTTACTCCTTTTTAAGCAAACCAGTTTCCCTAAAGTTGTCTCACTTCTTTCTATGAGTAAACAGGAAGTTTTCCTGATTTTCACGCCCTGTGAGCCTGTGCAGTAACTTTATTTACTTTCCACTTTCTCTTTATCAAACCATTTCCAAAACAATTTTAAAATGTGATCTAAAGAAAATTAAGAAAAATTCTGCCTCTAAAGTAAAAAATCTTGAAAATTTGCCTTGATGCCAGTTGAAGTAGACTTCTGCATGGATCTCTGACATTGTGTAGCACTAATACTCCATGACTTTGTGATTCTTGTTACATACACACATTTTCTAATGCTCCTAAGGAAAACAAAACAAAACAAAAAGTCAACATATCTTTTCAGTTTGTTTGTTAGCTATTTCAAGGTTATTTCAAGGATCCTTTTGTTTTCCTCGTTCTTATGGGAAAAGTGTATTAAAATTTATCATGTCCTGTTTTATCAAACTGCTTATTTTAACGTCAAGGAGTGAAAAACAAGGTTATTTGCAATGAAAAACAGGGTGCGATGGTAACAGTGGCAAAGGCCATCGGTAAATAAACACGGATAAAGCAGAGGTCATGTAAATATTTCCATGGGTGCAAAAACCTAAAATATGAATACAGCTGGGAAACTGAAGAACTATACTTTTACTTTTTGTTGCACTGGCTTGAAAATATAGTCTTGAGATCATATTTTTAAAGAAAAAAATGCCATTAAACCCAAATTTTTCATTCCCCAAAATTATTTATCATTGTAGCTGATCTGGAATAAAACACTTGATAACTATAGTGATTGGAAAAATATGGTGTCTTCCAAAATGCATTACTTTTCTTTGTAGCATTTAGCTAATAGCATTTAACTAAGGCTGTTAGTTAAATACCACACTCTTCTAAATAAAGGTTTTAAGAAAGAAACTAATTTCCAAACCTTTTTCACCAGATCAAAAGCAACAATGTATATTAGCTTGGGTCTTTTAAAAATATACAAATTGGCATTACTAAAATTGCTGTATTTATGAAAGCAAAACAGAGGCTACAGAAGAGGGTGGTAAACAGCCTATGTGCAGATGTTCCAGCTGCAACCTGAAGCCATGACCAGAGCTGTTGGGACTAGGACCCTCAGAGCCCAAGCTGCACTTCCCTCATGGGCACGTCATTCTAGATACTCTGCTCAGAAGCCCAGTCTCCAATTTCCCATTTCTCCACTCTAAAATTTTAATTTCTCAGCTCTTTGGCCTGAAAACCCCTGGTCTTCCAGGCCTCTTATCCAGCTTCTCTCTTGTGGTATTTCTTCTCTTATTGCCCCAAATTCTCTCTCATTCCAATCCCTAACTTCTCCCAGCCCAGAGATCCCTACTCTTTCTATTCCCTGCACTCACTCTCATCATAAATGACTGACACTGAGTCTAAGCATTTTCATTTATTTGCTCCAGACCACCCATCCCAGGGTCCAGCAGACACCTGTCTGCTCCGTCCCTCCTTTTCCCATTGTCCTCTGCTTACACAGCCTCTGCTGCCTCCCACACTCTGGGCCTAAATGACATAAAAAATAATAGAGATTCTAATGTTTTTGCTGTGTCATGAGTTACATACCTAGCAAACCTGTCAGAGTGTAAAGGTTTACATCATTTGAATGTTAAGCCATGCTCACTTTCTTGAAAGCAAAGATTTAAAAAGTAGTAGAAGACAAGCCTATACTCCATCTTCTTAAGTGAGAATGAAGCCCAAAGGATGACATACTGGGAAGTAAAACGCTAATTTGCTTTGTTCTTTCCGTGCAAACAAGAAGTATGCATGAAATCACGCATTCAAGATAGACAACAGTCTTTCAGATTGACCTGAAGAGGGGAACACAACATTTCTATCCACAGGAGGTAAAGAGATCAAATGCACCTGAGCCCTTGCTGATGCTTCCAAATGTCCCTGTCAAAAAATGAAATCAAACACATGCAACCTGAGAGAACCTTGCACTGTCAAAGTCAACTATATCAAACCCTGCAATGAGAGGGAAAAATGGAATTTCCTCACTGAACTGGGCTATGAAGTCCAGGGTGTGGGGTGGAGAACTTCACAGAAGACCTAATTAGCAACGAGTGGATCAGAAACCAAAATGGAATTTCAAAATTTCTTTCAGAAAGATTGCACCAGCAAATTCCAATGCTAAGGAGAAAAAATATAACAAGCAACTTCAGCAGCTCTCTGCCTGCAAGACAGAACTGTTCCCACATCTCAGACATACCTGAGCATACAAGATGCTTGCACTAACAGACTTAACAAATGATATTGCAATTTTGCAAGAGAATGTTAAAACAAACAAACAAACAAATAAATAAAAATAGTGTGACATCTAACTCATATTAAAGGCAAATTAAAAAAATATCCAACATGGCTTGTGGTTGTGATAATCCACTACGAAAGTAAAAAGCTCATAATTTCATCACAGACAACATAAAAAGTCAGTAAACACCACTGTTTGATGCTGCACATCAAAGACATTACATAGGCTTCTACTATTACTTTAGTTTACAAGTCTGGGACAAGTAAAAGTGTTATGAACCTGAAAAAAAAAAAGTATTAATACTAGACTCTCAAAACCCTAAACTGGAAGGAGGAGGTACTACACTGATCAGTTGACAAACCTTCGTCTATGCCATTGTGCTATATCTGCTCTATGTATTTCCACATAAGGTGAGGTTATTTATAATAAATAAAATATGCTATGTATTGCCTTGTTACTTATGTAAAATACAAACCTAATATTCTAAAAATTATTAAATAAAATCCACACATAAGAGGAACTGTAACATACAATTAATGTTCAGAAAAAAGTACATACAGACAGATTAAATGGCAGACACTAGAAAATAACATTTCCTATTCAGCATCTGTTTAAATAATTCAATACCACAAAGGAATGACCTAAAATTTTAAGCTAAACTGAGGAGCAAGTAGAGATTGACTTCTAACAGTTAAATGATAGTACAGTGCAAATTATAATTAAAATGTGGTTGTATTCAAATGTTGTGCTAGGGTTCTGCTTTTTTGTTTTAGTTTCCATTAAAAATTCCTGTCTAATGCTTTGCTCTGCAGAGTATATAGAGCTTTGAATACCTCCATGGTGCTTTCCTAAATAGTACTATTAGTGGTAACGATCCTGCAAACCCTAAGGTTTTGCTATAAACTCCAAGTGAGTTTGCACAATGACAAATGACGGAAAATTAGGGAAAAAATTGGTAACAGAGAAAAAAAAAGAGTAAACCCTACTTGTCTGTAGCGTATCAAATTCGCCAGAATATAATCCCGATACTGCCATCTTAGTGAAGTGTTTCATCATATTTCTAAAGAGCACGTTATATGAAATCACTAACATATATATTATTCAAGAGAACATTAACAAAACAAAACAGCAACCCTCTGCCAGCATTATGATTCAATATTGAATAACCACTGCTTCCTTTGTACTTTGTGGCTAACAGTTTTTTTAATAGGTGAGACTGAGCCCATGGTAGCTGTCTATTAAAGTATTAACGCTTAACAGAAGAAGATATTCATTTGTCTGGAAAACAGAAATTCAGACAGATGAGAGGTAAAAAATAAAAAATACACAATACCTATTTACTCACATGCCTTTTAATAGCATTTAAACAAATGTATATTAAACATAACTTGGAGGAAAATTAATTTCGCATTAATCTCTAGGTGGAGGCATCTTAGATTTGCTGAATGGCTGATAACACTCCACAACTCCAGCACATGATCTCTTATCCAGCAGCAAATTAGCTTGTATTTACCATGGTGTGGCGTAAGCAACAAATTCTTGAATGTTATCCTTGCAAGCCTCTACCAAACACTGATTCCACGGATTTCCCAACAGCAGCATCAGAAGCAACTGAAATACTCCCCAGCTGTGCACGTGTAGAACTTCTCAAGCCCCGCCTGGCAAAGCAGAAGAGCCCTGGCCGTCTCCTCACTCTGCAGCTGCTGACCCAAGCCCAGCAGCCCCCGAGCCAGCCAGAGGGGCACAGCCCTGCCACATGGGTCCCCTGCAAGTTGGTCACCTGTCTTACCAGGCTGCCAGAGCAGAAACAGGTAGAGCTGCCTTCTCTCTGAACTGTCAGTCACGTCAGCGGGCTGTGAGATGGCTAAGCAGTGGTGGTAGAGACACCTCCCATCTCACTGGTGGTTCTGCAGCCTCTATATTTTCTCCCCATCAACAATCCGTACCTTTACAACATGGAAATTCCCTTTTCTGATCAGATTTAATTCAATCACCTTAGGCAAATGTTGCTTGGGTTGATCCTGAAGTCCAGAACATCATGTAATTTGGAAACTAGGAGACAAAATTTTCATTGGTGAGGTAAGCACTTACTACCCTGCGATGTTGAGGGCAGACGGGCAAGGCTTGAACAGCCCTCATAGTTAATAGCCTTTGTGGCTCAACCATGTAGGAATCCCTGATACTACCAATGGAAACTTGGAGCATGCCACAAGTGACTGCAGAGCTCTGGAGAAGAAGGTGAAGGACACAGAAGCCCATGCAGTTCTCCTCCATATTCCCTAATACAGCCAAAGGAGAGGCTCCTGTAGGAGACTGAGTCATTACCTGTGTGTGGGACTGGGGTAACAGAATGGGCTCGAGCCTTCACAACAACAGGACCCTCTCTGAGGAGTGACAACTGCCAGAGAGGTAGGATCCACCTGGCAAAGCTGTCAAAAACATTATAGTTGGTTGGTGTGGCTCTGGGACCCAGAATCAATTTACCTGAAAACTAACATGGAAAAATCAAAGCTTAGCCACTCCAATTCCTCAATTCAGCAGATGACTGAGTGCCAGAACACTGGAGGGCTGAGGAGTGGGGTTGGTGGGGGCAGAGCTGCCTCACCTCTGTTAGCAGCAAGCTTTATCCACACTGGATGAGATCTTCTCTTTTTATGGCCTGGTGTCCTGCCACTTGGTTTGCTGTGGCTGGGATCCCACAAACCTGTGGGAACAGCCAGCTGAAGTTCTTGCCTGTACAGGGAGCACTCAAAAATACTTGTTTTAGGGTGAATTCTTGACTGGGTTTCACAACTGACCACACCTTCAGCTTTTCCTTCAGCCAAAGTAGGTTAATCCATCCAGATGCCAGTTTTCATGATAATTATTAGGATAGGGGACATAGAAGGAGACTCCTACACACACGAGTGCGTGGAAGCAGAAGCCTAACTTTCATAGGAAACAAGGTAAAAACTTGTTTTTCTGAGAAAACTCACTCTGGATGGGAATTGTTAATTAACAAAAAAAAATAATTTAAGAGAAATAATCAATGAAACTTCACTTCTTGTACATAAAGTAACAGGGAAGTGACTTTCTTCCACATGGAAAGTAGGTTCCAAAAGAAGCTTTAATTTTTCACCCTGTTTTGTTTGCTTCTTCTGTTGGACACAAAATCTCTGTATTTCCAAGAGAGACGATGCTTTAGATTTACTCAAATACTGGCTGACAGAGGCTGTGTTATGCAATAGGATTGGCTTAAAAAAAAAAAACAACAACTTATTTTTGGGTTACAGGGAAATCTTTCTGACTGAAAAGTAATGAAGTACGGAAACAGAATTTGGTATACTGTATGATCAGCTTTATTGAAGGTTTTTATAAGTAAGTTAGATGCACAAGTTAGAAGCAGTGCTAGTCAATGTTGTTCAACTTGTTGACCTGACGCACCACGAACAAAAAAACCTTTATGCATTTAAAAGCTAACAGACTGGTACAGCCAGAAAGGCAGACCCGTGAGCTCATATGAAGAAAATGCCAGTGGCTCTTCAACAGCCCCACCAACAAGCAGTCAATCAACAGGTGAGCTGTAGGGACACCCCAAAGCATCATCAGCCTCAGCACCTGCCTGGAGTGTCTTACCACGTTACCATTGCAAGCATCTGGTGTAGCCTTGGTGTGGAACCAACCCATGAGCCCAGCCACCTCTGGCTGCTGCAGGGCCAAAGGTCTGGGCACACAGGGCACCTTGTGAAGCAGCTTGGGCTAAGGAAGACCTTGAAGCTCCTACCAACGTGCCAGTCCTGTGTGATTGCTAATCATAAAGTCCTGAAGTGCAGCTGTGAACTGAGGCTACCTTCCCAACTCATCACTTGCAGTTTGATGAGGAAAGACAGAATCACACAGAATCACAGAATGTTAGGGATTGGAAGGGACCTCGAAAGATCATCCAGTCCAATCCCCCCGCCGGAGCAGGAACACCCAGATGAGGTTACACAGGNACACTCACCCTTTATACATTTATAAACATTAACGAGGTCACCCCTCAGCCTCCTCTTTTCCAAGCTAAAGAGACTTAGGGGCCCAAACAGAAACAGAAGGCAAAACAAACAAAAAAACTCAAGTTTGATAAGTGATGAAAACAAACCCATACAGAATCGCTCGCTGGTGTGCTTAAGCTTGAAAGCTTCTCTAGATCAGAGTAGCTGAGCTCTGTCTGGTTCAGAGGTGGCTTAGCAGCCTTAGACCAAACATCTTCTCCTGGAATCTCTCGGCCAGGAACACCATAACCACTTCAAACAGCCTGTTCGGCCACGAACCGCCGCCCACCCTCGCACCCCAGCACCGCTGGCCCCGGTGCAAACCCGGATGGGCAGCCCCTAACAAAAGCCCGGCCGCCGCCATGCTCTTTTTCCCTGTCTATCCCCACAGAGCGACGTTCTCCCCGCGGCGGAGCCGCTCGGGGGTCACCGCGGGGGGGACGACGCCACCGCGCCCGCCAACGCGACACCCCCCTGAGGAGAGCCCGGTCCCCCGGGACGGGCGCACCCTGCCGCTTATTCCTCCCACCAAAGCAAATGACACGCAGCGGCCCCAACACCCATCGGTGCGAGCGAGAGAGCGGGATCCAGGCGCTCAACTCCCCAGCGATCGCCCCAACGCCCCCCGGCCGCCGCCTCCCCCCAGCGCCCCGGTGGCGGGGCGGGGCCAGCGCCCGAGCCCCGCCCCCAAGCCGGCGGGAGGCGACCGCGCGCCCCCGCTCGCGGCTGCCTCAGCACTTCCGGGTCGGGGGCGGGGCGGAGCGAGGAGGTGGGTGCGTGACGTTGCCGGAGGGGTCCGGGGCCGCTCGGCGCCTGTTATTGTTCTCGCCGCCCGCTTTTTCCGTCGCCGCGTCTGCCTTTCCCCGGCGCCTCGGGGAGCGGCGGTAGGGTAACCAGCGACCGAGCGTAGCCCGCCGGTGACAGGGGCGGAGGTAGGAGAGAGCGAGCGGTGCCCGCGGAGGCGCCCGGCGCGAGTGGGCCGCCGCCCGGTGGCCGTTAACCGTTTCCACCTCTCCGCAGCGCGAGCCCTGACAGCGGGGGCGGGGGGAGAGCGCGCGCGTCACGAAGGAGCCAGCGGGAGCCGGAGCGGCGGGGAGCGGGCGGCCATGGCCTACGCGTATCTCTTCAAGTATATCATCATCGGGGACACAGGTGAGCGGTGGGGACGGCGCGGAGGGGCCGCCCCGGGAGCAGGGGGCGGGCGGAGCGGGGAGCTGGGCCCGGCTCTCCGCTCCCATTTCCGCAGTGCTGGCGTCGTCGACGTGGTGGCTCTGCGCGAAGAGGCGGCTCCCCCCGCCTCTGCGCTGGGCCCCGCCCGGGCCCTGGGCCTGCCTCTCGGCAGCTCTGCGCCCGGCGGCCTCGGGCCCTGCACCAGGCCTGGGAGCCCGACAGCCGCCTCCGGGCCTGGCTGACAGGCCGCGGGGCAAGTCGGGCTGTGTCACGCCCCTGCCTGCGGCGTCTGAGCCGTGGGGGGGGAAGGGAGAAGACGCTGTCACTGCGAAACTTATGCCTGGGTAGTGTCCCTTGTTTGCATCCCCACAGCAGTGAGGCCTGAGAGGTGCGGCATGCCATCCCGCTGTTTTGTGGTGAAGCCAAGGCTACTCCTGTGAGGTGCCTTCAGGCCACAAGGATGCCCTTTCCAGCCCCAGCTGGAGGTGCTATAGCAAACTTTGCTAAGACATGCTGTCAAATGAAAATTAAAATCCATGGCTCTTCTAATCTACAGGGACTATTTTAAAATTATTTTCTGGCTAGCTTTCCCAGATGCTTCAGGTTGCTTCTGTGGTCTCTTCCTTTCCTCACCCATTTACTTGCCACTTTTTAGAAACTTGCTCTATTCTGTTTGTCATTGGCTGCTGTGTAACAAATAATAATGCTTACGAATGCTGCAGGCATAACCACGTGCTGATAGGAACTGTTCTTTGCAGCTCCTTTGCCAATATATTCTAAGCTTCCTCAGCATAGCGTGGACATGAGTAGCATACTTTCATCAAACTGTTGTCAGAACAAGGTAACTAACATAGGTAACTACTGTGCCTGTGCGTTGTGCATTTTTCTTGTTGTTTTCCTCATACCTGAACAGATGCCTTCTTTAATAAGTTTGATGACACAGCTGTCATTTTACATTCTATTCATGGATGCTTGCATAATTGTTCTTCATACCTATAAACAAAAATATTTGTTGCTAGAATGTAATGATACACTACAGTTGTATTACATATGAGGTTGTTAAATATACTGGATGCAACTACTATGTGATTTTATCTTTTTTTAAATGTACGTTTAAACTCCAAAAACTTTTTTAGATTACTGCAGTAGCAGCTGTATTATAAATGAATGTTAAGAAGTATATCACAGCTATAGTGACCATGTTGGAAGCATTAGGCTGTAGATGATAAGTGCAAATTCTGATTTTTCTTGAGTATTTAGGTGAGCGACAATGCATTAAACTAGGGGACAGAAGACTGCCTGAGCAGATTCAGGAGAAGAAAGGAGGGGTTTATCTGCCCAGGAGGATGCAGAGTGGTAGTGCGGAACTCAGAATGATAGTGCTTCAGAACAGGTGGCCAATTCTGGTGTATCTCTAAAAGCTATGATCGTTAAAGTGGTATAGATGGCGGAAAGCAGTTAGTTTGGTACGTTGATCCTACATCGATTAAAATTTTACAATCAAATATCCTCAGGGCAATGGTATGTGTTGCACTTTAACATTTCAGTTCCTTGAAATGTGAAATACAGAATGTATGTGTGTCACTTCTGAAGTTGTTTAAGCTGCTTAAGAGCCAAATTGGGGAAAAGTGAGAGAAGGGAATCACAGAAAGGAAAACAGTTCACAAGTTTGGGTTTGGGTTTTTTGTTTGTTTGTTGTTTTGTTTTTAAATTCCTGTGGCTTTTATTCAGAGTTGCTACAGGAAGCTAATTAAGAATACTGCAGCGATCATTCTTGAAGTAAATTAAATATGCCAATAGTGGTAAGTTCGTTTTGCTTTTATTTAGATCTCCTATGAGCCTTTTAAATATTCCAATATAGCTAGTGCCGAAGAGCCAATTTATGTTGTGCACAGTTTGTTGCCAAAATGACTGTGGTGGTTTAGGTCTTGCTACTATTCCTCAGACGAAGGCGGCTGAACTCACAGCTCTGCGGATGGAAATCAAGAGTGGATTGGGACTGCCCCGTTCAGTTCCAGTGGCTGTCTGCCACAGTATTCCAACCAGCGAGGATATGCCAGTGGCCTTGCAGGCCATGTGGTTTTTCATAGGGATCAAGAAATTTGTCTCCAGGAGTTGATTTAGAGTCTTTGGAAATGGATCAGCTGCCTGGTGACTCAGCAATTAGTTGTAAACAAACTGTAGGAGAAAAGTAAGACAGCTTCAGCTGAAGACAGATGTTAACATTTAGCTCCTCTTCGTTTTCACTACTACAAAACAAAGTGGGTTATGTGAGCCATGAACAAACCAACGAAAAATCCCTGCAGTTATACAGGACACCTGCATGTGTCTTCTCTGAATTGTGATTTCCACATGCTTTCATCTGCTTAAACACAGGAATTCAGTATGATCTCAGTCTCTTAAAATGACAGCCACAGAAACTGGCTATGCGA
Organism: Pampusana beccarii; assembly: GCA_013399365.1. Taxonomy (NCBI): domain Eukaryota; kingdom Metazoa; phylum Chordata; class Aves; order Columbiformes; family Columbidae; genus Pampusana; species Pampusana beccarii. The sequence goes on along the minus strand of VWYH01001699.1, from coordinate 381,961 downwards.
GGCTGCTTTTTGCTCAACAGCTTTTTTCCCCTTGCATTGCTTGCTTCATTGGTCATTGACATTCAGTGACTTATTTTGCTAGTATTTCAGGTACAGTAGCTTTATGAAGATGAGATTGATTCTATTCTGGTTGCTACCTTTTAATATTTTTTTTTTTTAAAAAGGTTGTTGTGTTTTGTGTGGGTTTTTTCTATGTGGTCGGATCTCTTTTAATATCTAGTTAGTTTTGTATTATGGTGGCAACCCGAAATGGCATGGCTGTCTTTCAGGTACCAAACAACATTGTCATAAGTCTGCATAGTTTTTACATTGTATCAGTAGCATAGTTGCTGTACAATTTCATGGTGTAGGTATTTTTAAGAGAAAAATGCAAGTATTATGGAATAGTGACTGCTGTGAGAGTTAACCAGGAAAAATCTTTTGATCTGGATATTACCAAAACGTTGTAGGAGTTTGCACATGCATTTAGAAGCATAGGTGGTGCATTCAGCTTAGGACTCAGAAACCTTTGTTTTGGTGGCTGATAGTATCCATTTAATTTTCATTGCTGGTAAGAGTTGGTGTGTTCATCCACTCTTCCTTACACATCTACTTTTGGCCACCAGTTGAGATGGGCTTTGTTCTGAGCCAGGGTGAATAGTCCTAGCATACAAGTATTGCCTATTTTTGCAGTTGGTGACTGAAAGTCTTTTTTTTTTTTTTTTTTTTTTTTTATTTTTTTTTTTTTTTTTTTTTTTTTTTTTTTTTTTCTCTTAAGAGTTTTCTTGTCTGCTTTTCTGCTTAAATGTTTTTCTTACCAGCAGTGTACCACATGGGAATAAACTGGGAACGATACGTGAGATTTCTCTAAAGACTAGAGCTATTTGCTTTTTGGTTTGTGTTGGGTTTTTTGTTTGGTTTGGTTTTGTGGTTTTTGTTGCTGTTGTGTTTTGTGGGTTTTTTCCCCAGAATATTTAATATGCATTAAACAGTATTTTCTTATATTAGAGTATGTTTGCTAGATTCTACCAGAGAATGCTACTGAACTTTAGCATACCTGAAATATTGTTTTTGCAATGGTCAGATTTCTTGCCACCAGCATAACTTGTCAGTTGTATCCTATCCAAATGTCTCTTTGTGATCAGTGTTGCTGCATATACCACGAGAAGGTCTGTCTTCTGCTTTTCTTGGGTGTGTTAGTTCAGCAACTCTCAGAGCTTCTTGCATAGTGAACTTCCAGTTGCCTTTTAGTTTCAGCAGATAGTTGCTGGTTAAAAAACAATGATATCTCAAAGTTGTTCTTTTTAGGAGTAGATGATGAGAGAAAGTAAAATTGCTTGATGATCTAGTTTTCCTTACTCTCTAGAGTAAAGTAAGCTGACTAGTCACTCATTTCACTTGTCTAGGAGATTCTCAAATGTTGAAATTAAGCAATTGAATTGGCTTTATTTTTCAGTCCTCCTTGTGAAATGTTTCTAGCATCAGTTCACTTTGTTCTGGAACAGCAGCTGTTAGTAGCTAGCAATGTGCCTGACCAGACCTTCTTGCCCTCGTTTTCTACGAGTATATAACAATACTTCATAACTAAACAGGTTTTCATCTCGCTAGAGCTGTTTTTAACACCCTGTAGTAGTTTGAGAACTTGTTCATACTGCAAACCAGAGTAATGACCTGAACTATTTGTGTCTTGCTTTGAGACCCTTTCAATGATACTTTGATCCCTAAAAGAGCAGATACTAGATGTTGCATGCATACCTCTACTTAGAAATTAACTAAAAATAACAAACTCTAGGTAGATGCCCATACAAATGGTTTCATGAAACTATTACTGTGTGCCCTCATACTGATTCTAACCTTTAGATTTAAAAAAAAACCCTCCTTTCCCGAACCTTGACTAAAACCATTTTATTGTGAATGGCTGGCATATTTTTAAGTCTCTTGTGATCATGCAGGACATGAAGACGTTTTCTACAGGGTTATGTAGTTTAATTTTGCTTGAAAATAATATTTATTTATTTGTTTTTAAAATCTGCAGAGTTAGCAGTTGAGTAGTGCCATACTAAATGAAATGTGATAAAGGTGAACAGCTCCTCTCAATTTGTAGGTCTGCACTAATTTTTATGTAGAAAGGAAAACTTGCATCATTGGCTTCAGATATGCTGTTGTAAATAATTTACAGCCATGTTTATTTATTTAAGTATTGAAGCTGAATCATCTTTGAAAAGTGTTTTAAAGCCATTTTTATGCCATTATTTTTCCCAAACTTATAGTCATCATGAAGGATTTTGGAGGTTATTTTTCTTCACTTCTTGTCCATGCTGTAATGTCCCTTTGCCCTGTAACTGGCAGTTTGGAATTTTGTAGTTTGTCCTTCCTATTAATTTAAATAAAATGTTCCCATTTGGTGACAGGGTTGTGACTAATAGTTAACTGACTGAAAAGAGGTTAAGAAAAATCTTTGGTTTAGGTTAATGTGTCATTATGCTTAGGCCTGTGATGCAGTAATATTGCACTTTGCTGAATTGCATAAAGATGCTGTGGTTGGAGGGGAAGGAGAGAGGGCATAAGCTGTGGCTTGTGATAAGAAAGGGCTTACAAAACATCTGGAAGCTGTGCAGACCACTAGAAAGAACTAGAAGTTCATAAGCCAGGTTAGAGGTATGTATCTTGTGACATTTGCACTATTTAACTACCTGTTTTAAATCTGAGTTGGTTTTAAAATCTGTGTTATTTGAGACTTGTCTGTTGTTTGAGACTGTCCTTAGCCTATTTAAAGATTCTTTGTTTGTTTTCTAAAGGGGGGTAAGAGAACAGGAAGCTGTTTCAGCTCAGTTGGTGTTGGGGCTTTGGTTTTCATGGACCTCCAAGTTGACGTAGTTGATTACATGTAAAAGGAGGAAGGCTTGCTCCCTTTGCCTTTTGGTGACTTTAATAGTCTACCATGACCTGAATCAACCTGCTAATGCTGTAGAAAGCTACCTACTTTTGGGGTTAACCTCTTACTTGGTGGCTGAATCAGCTGACTTGGCCTGGGGAAGTGCTTTCCAAGATCTGGAGTATTTTCAAGGGAGCAAACTGGACCTAGGAGGATCAGTGAGAGCAAGATACCAAAGGGGGAGTAATTCTTAATCTCTGTGTGTGGTGAGCTGATCACCCTGTCTTGTGAAGAAACAACAATAAAAATACGGTTATGTGAAATAGCTGAGTTAATCCAATGTTTATGTGCTGCCAAAATGGGTGGACCTGGTTGCCACTCCTTGTCTCAGCTGTGAACTTTTGCTTCATAGCTGTCAGCATCAGCACTTGTCTGATCCTTCAGCGAGTCAGTTCAGCTCACAAAGATGATTTAAAAAACAATACCAAACAAATAGCAAGTATGGTCAGTAAAGTGTAAGAGCTATTCTGAGGAAGGAGTTGGCACTGTGTGGGTAGGAGTGAGGTAGCTAGCAGATTAACTAAAGATATTTGTCTTCAGGATTCACTTTCAATACCCAGGTTGGGATGACTACTACTGCAGTTCTTCTGACACCTTTCTTTGGCTATAGTGGTGCTTATGTGAACAAGTAAGGAAATTATTGTAGCCCCTTTGCCCCCCCCTTTTTGAGGCATTTCTAGTTTTGAGCTAGATCAGCTTTTTAAGACACACAAACATCAGTGGAGGGAACAAGACTGTAGCAGTTGGTTAGATTGGTTTAAATTGTTGTGGAGCCTTTTCTTTTGGCTGTAATCTGACAATAGATGAGTTTCATCTAGTGATAGGAAAAGCCTGGAAGTTTTCCTCGTGTTGACAGTAGTGCACCTCTGACTTTGCCACTGACAACTGAACTTTCTTTGCCCTGTTCATGGGGGGGTGACAGGAGCTGGAAGGGCGAAAGGAAGAAAGTCAGCTTTCTTAGCAAAGGCCATTTAACTGGCTCAGCTGTTATCATCACCAGTGTTGTGGTTCCAGAGCTGCTTTTTCCGTAGTTGTGAGTGCATCCTGCTACTGAAAAGAACAACCCTTCCCTTTGCCATATATTTTGTAGCCCTAGTCTCATGCACGTACCAATGTTTTGGGTGACTGTAGTTTTATGCTGGATCCATTTCTTGGTTTAGCTCACTGCATAACCATATAAGTGAGAAGGGAGTGGTGAGATTTGCCACTGAGCTGTTCTGGCTTGCTGAGCAGTGAAACGAACACTTATGTTGACAGAAGGAAGAGAGGTCTTGGGCCAAGGTGGACAAAGCTCTGGCAACCCTTTGTCTAGGGAAATCAGCTGCAGAGCAGCACCCAGATAAAGAGGAAGCTGTTGAAGGAGGCAGAGGAATTCGGAGAATCAACTCAGGCTGATAGTTTGGAATTCAGAGCCGAAGGTAAAACTATTGTAGCACAAGTTCCGCTTCCCATCAGTGGGTATTAAGAAGTGATGAAGGGATGGATCCTAGAACAGGCACTTGCAAAGAAGCATGCTGCTCCCCTGTGAGCACATAACCCGTTGTTGTAATTTGTTCCTAAGCAAGAGCTTTTGTTTACTGTGTTTGTTGGTGAAGTGTATCCAAGCTCTGCTCATTTCTTGGTTTAAGATACTGAGATTTTTTTTCTTGGGGGGTGGTTTATCTGAAGCTAGTAATTGTGGCAGTAAAATGGAGAATGAGTTAATAAATAACTGAATCTGTCCCTTTTTTATCTTACAATTGACTGTCGTAAGATGTACTCAACTACTTTTCCCAGAGTGTCTGCCTCATTTCAGGTATAAGATTTACAGTGAACAAGAAATGTGGTAAACAGCCAATTTGCTCTTAGAGTTAACCATTGCAGTGACTTTAAACCATTTGTATGCCATGGAATTAGCTACCAATGCAGCTGTTAATTGATCTTTGCAGCATCTGTTCATGTCACAAGGTGGTAAACTGCTCAGGAGTTCATATACGGCTCCTATTCCCAATACAGGTTCCTGGCCATGTTTGTGGTGGGACAGTCTGCTCAGGCTCTGGAAGGCCACAAGCTATTCTGATAGAACTTCCTGGTTACAAACTTTCAATGTCTTAAAAATATAAAATTAAAATTAAGTATTACTATTAAATGTAAGCAATAAAATATTGATAAGTACTGTCTAAAATTGATTGTAACCTAAACTTCGCAGGCACTGCAGCTTTGTTTGCAACTTTTTGAACCTCTTTTTCAGTCAACAACAGTACAAAACTTGGGGACTTCCAGATGTTTTTTTGCTGGAAGGTTCTGGTAGCAGGAATGGCACTAGACAGAAACTAGTTATTTCTTCTGGTTTTGTGTGTGAACCTATCAGTCTGCAACCTGCTCTGAAAAGGCCTGCTACATTGAAGTAAGTAGAAGTGCAGTCATCTTGAGCCAGTGCGAGGCACAGCTTGTGTCGAAGGAGCTATGCTTATGTGTCGTCTTTGCTGTGCTGATGCGACTGTGTGCTTGTTCTCCTGAACCAAGCTGGTCACCAGCTATACAAGAAGAAGAAATATCAGATTGACAATTAAGAACTGGTACTGGGACACCTAATTAAGAGTCACTTTGTATTAGGTTTTGAAATATTTTTCTAGTGCTTTAACATTTTTGCAGAAACATTGAATAGTTTTGAGGTTCTGGCTTATCCAATGATGCTGGAATCACTTTGTAAGGTAAATGGTGAAAGGTATTCTATGTTCTATTTCTGGTGGGAATTATAGGGGTTTTTTTGTAAGTGGGATGGTGATTATGTTCTGTGACAGGCTAGCTGTATTTTCTTGGTGATATAAAAGTTATATGTAAACTGTGTTCTGTGAGTAGAAGAATTTTTAGTAATTTTAAGGTTCCTTAGAGATTTGCGTTCTCTGGTCTTACAGCTCCAATACTCTGCCTGTCCTTTTTCCCTGTTTCTTTCCTGCCTCGAGTGTTCTCCCCCATTCCTCATACACTGATTTTGTTGGTTAAAGTGTATACTTGCTTCCAAGTTGCTTGTTTTCTGACAGCTTGCTATCGTAAGCCGGAGGAGCTACAGAAGAGAGATCTGTTAAGGCCAATTCTGCAAACTTTGTCTTGAGGTGTCGTTCTGTGCCACTATAAGCTGTTGATCTGCTGGCTGCTGCATTTCTCTTCTCTCATTTGAACTCTTGTGCTTCTCTGACCATGCGTTGAGCCATTTCTTTTGCTTTGTCACTCTTCTTGTCAGGTTAGTGTGCTAACCCAGCAGACAACTGAAATGGCTTAGTCAGGTGAGTTCTGAAGCAATAGGGAGAAAGGGGCACAAACGTGCTGTAGGGAAGAGAGTAGGGACAGCAGCACCAACAACTGGCTTAGGCTACTGGAACTGCTGCGTTGCTTGGGATATTAAGATCAGTCTCATTGATTTGTTACAAATACTTGTGTGAGAAAATAAATGCAAGTCTCCTATTTCTGTTAGATTTCATTGAAACTGGCCACTGTGCTTAGCTTTTAAGACCAAAATGACAGGTGGGCAGTGGTTATGATTGTATAGACTTCGCTTTTTGAACCATACTAAAAAACTTGGAGAATGCTGAATTTAGTAGAAGAAAGATCAGTGTCACTGCATGCAAACTTCTGGTATGCATGTCTTATGTCCTGCAGTGTGGTTCTTTTCGTTATCCCTTTGTTTGCTATCTTGCATTACCAGCTATGTCACTTCTATCAGCTGTTGCTGACCCTCTAGTATGTGGCTAAAACAGCCTTATCTTCCTGGACGAATAAAGTACAGTGGGAACTTGGATGCTACAGGATTGTATGTTATGTTATATAGTTCAGAGTTTAAATGTGCGTAAGCGAAATGTATGACTGTCAAGTTTTAAAAGTCTGAAAATAGGAAATTTGTCTGAGCAGAATGGGAAAAATGACCCTTCCAAGTTAAGAGAACAAGGAAAAACAAACTGTAAAAAGTGTTACTTTTACAAACGTAGGTAGTTTGAGTGCTCCTATTGACTGCATAAACTTTTGCTTTTCTCTGATTTCCTGGACGGAAGAAATTGCCCTTTTGCTGACCAGTGTCTATGTAATGTGAAGTAGTTAACCTGTTTGGGTCTGAAATCAGGACATCTGAGGGGGACAATGTATATGTTGTCTGTCTCTGTGTATCATTAACTCAACTGTTGTCAATTCTGCTTGGACTATTTTTTGGCCTATGGGGAACCAGTGGGCAATAGCACATAGTGGTTGTAAGCAGCCATCTATGTACTGTTGTTTCCTCAGCTGATTGATTAAGAGATGGGTGGGAGTGAAGTGCTATTGAGGGTCCAGTTAGCTTGCAAGCAAGCTGAAAGTACTGAAGGGGAAGCAGAAGTAGGGTTGGGAGGAGCAGCAAGACCTGTAGTTACTGTGAAGAGAGGATATGGAATGATACTGTAAAGGTCTGTTAGGAATTTTTTTTTCTGCCTAATTTTAAAGGCAGAGCTACTTTTTCTAAAGAATATTTTTTTTTTAATTTTTGAAGATAACTGCTTTGACTTTAATGTTTCTGGAACTTTAAAAGCTCTTCTGTTATGAAGAAGTTATCATTCAAAGTAGATGAAACCTAGTATGTCAAGTTCTAGTAATGAATTTTAAACAATGTATACCATTTGCTTAAATTAATATTTATTGGTTCTTAACATGTTATTTTTTTAAATTTACTTAATTTCTTTCTTTTCTTTTTTTTAGGTGTTGGGAAATCATGTTTATTGTTACAGTTTACAGACAAGCGGTTTCAACCAGTACACGATCTCACTATTGGTAGGTCTCTTTTGTCCCCCACAATGCTAATGGTTAAGCAGCTAGGGTACCTCAACATGCATTTATGAGTTGTTTGTGCTGCAGTAATAGAGGATTTCTGTTGTATTAAAGTAGCAGTGAATCTCTAGCTGATGAATATTCATTAGATAATAAAGCCAAGAGGAGGTCTTTTTTCTTATTGGGAAGGTACAATCTGAAACAATTTTTTTAAAAAATTGTATCTATAGTATCTCAACTGTCTCTTCAGAAAAGCTAAAAACTGGACATGGAAGCAGAATTGGCCAAGCTTGAAGTGCATTGATGGTGATGCAAATGGCAGATTTTTCAGTAGGAAACAGAATTTTAGCCTAGCCACAGAACCTTGAAGACAGGTTACAGATAAACTAAAGCGAAGTTAACCTTAAAGATGGATAAACACATTTACTATTTGGGAAGACTAACTTCTGGATAGAGAAAGTTTGAAGTGTATTCACTGTTTGGAAGGGACAGGAGTTTTTCCTGAATTGTCAGTTGTATGTGGACCATTTGTTAAGTATGATTTGATATTTATACTAGGAGAAATTAATACATATTGACAGAATACATTGCGTCTGATCTAACTACAGTAAATGATACAAATTTTTGTTTATCTTTCCACACAAAATATGAAGAATAGTGTGGGAATAAATTATTCTGTAGGCAAGCTTAGTCTTCAGATCAGTTTCCACGTTAAGTGTAACAGATGCTAGCCTTTGATAAGGTTGCAGAACCTTTGAACTTCTTGATGTTATTTCAAGGAACCTATCATCTCTAATGATGATGAGCCTTGCACAGAATGTATCCCTGGTCTCTATTTTTAGTTTGTGCCCTGGAATAGGTAGGCTTGCTGTGTTTAGGAGTACCGAAATAGATACTTGCAATATAAACAAATATTCTTCATATAACAGAAGGTATCAGGTGGTTTGGTTATGGCTTCCCTTTGCTTCCCTTTCTCTGTTGACAGTCCTCCCACACCTTATGTGTGGCTGCCTAATATAGTTCAAATTCTTGGGCTAATGTAAGTTTTCAAATATTGCTGAGGTCTTGGCAGCAGACAGGCTAGCTGAATAGAGCCCAAGTTCTTTAGGGAGGCATGAGTTATAGTCATCTTTTCTTCTTCAGGCCTGCCAAATATATGACACTTATACCTTTGGCAGCCCTGTCACATCAGCAAACTGATGGGCTATGGGAAACAGCTTCACCTCGGCAGGGTGGCTGTAGTGCCAGTTCTTTGCCTGCCTTATAGCTAGCTGAAATCTGGGAGTAGAAACTGAAGCTAGTGGGATGAGGAGGTGAACCTAGATAACAACATAAAAAGGAGTATAGGAGTGGAACATGGGAAGCTGCTTGGAAAGGGGAAGAAGGGGCATAGGCTGGAAGCAGTCTCCTTTCACTTAAGTGATAGGGCATGTGTGTGTTTCGGCCAGAACTCCTCTCCCAAGTACCCAAACAGATTTAGGAGGACAGAGATAAATAAAGAACATGAGTTCAGAGTCATAGGAGCACCCATCCAGGGCGAGATGGGATGGATTGGTATTACGTAATACGCTTACAACTGATGATCTTAAAACTCCTGAGAACCTGTAGACTGAATAAGGCCTAACTTTTTTCAATATATTACAATGGTTTTGGCCTGTGGGAGTGCGGATTCTATTCCTTCTGTGAGCAGCTCAGGAGAGGAGAAGGGAAACTGAAACTGGACATGTTGAAAAAGACATTTAATCTAGAGATGTGCAAAATTCAGCCCCAAGTCTTAGTATAGCTAGTCTAAAATGTTATCGCTAAGATTTAAAAAATTCATAGAGGAACTTCACCTCTAATGAAAACAAGATGGGGAAAGAAAAAAAGGATACATAGAAGCAGGTATTTTTCTGTCTTTGAGCTACATTCAGAATTCTGCATAATCGTAATAGTGTACTCTAAAAGAGCTTACAATGCAGCTATCTCAATTTTCAGTTGGGTACTGAAGTATGTGTTCTTAACAAAAATGAAGGCGGGAGGGAGAAGCTGCATGATGCACTAGGGAGGGGGCAAAACAAAAGCAAAACCAAACAAACCACCGAAAAAACACACACACACACACACACACACACACACACACACACACACACACACACACACACACACACACACACACACACAAACCCAGCCAAAACAAAAAAAAACCACACCCCCCCCCAGCACTGGTAAGTAGATAAGGGTGGCAAAAACCCACTGTAAATACTCTGGTTTTCCTATTGCTCTTAGGACATGCCCTTACTGCAAACCTGAACAGCTTTTATTCCTTCTTTAAGAGAACAAACTTTGCATCGAACTCTGTGTGTTATTTCAAATTCAGAATTTTCTCTCATCATGTATTTAGATGGAACAGGATAAATATTCTTTTAATTTTTCTTTGGAGTTGTGTTTAGAAACTAAACATTGAGGATGATTGCTGGATTTCAGTTGGCAGCTCGATATCTGCACTTTGAGACAAGGAATACCTATAATGTTGACACTTGTAGTAGTCCAAGGGCCTTCCTCTGGCTTTGCAGTCAGCTTCAGAGCATTGTCATTCACCTGCTGCTTCTTTTCTGCCCCTCCCTCTACGTTCTTTCTACTTGTTTGCATACGCTTACTGCAAGTTATTTGGATGCTAAAGAGAGCAAAATGTTCTTTGGCCCAGGTCTTTTATTTGGCTCCAATATCCTGTGTTGGGGAGAGTAGTTCCTGTCCCCTTCCCCAAAAGTCATTCTGCAGAAAGCAATGCTGTGTCTCCAGATATTCTAAACAAGCTTTTGAAGAGATATTTGGAATGCCTCAAATCAGGGCACATTAGTGGAAGACTTCAGTCCAAATCTAGACGGTTACCAATTTTAGACAAAACTCATGCTACCAGATTTTATTTTTTCTGAAATAATGGATATATGGAGCATTGATTCATGGAAACTTGATGTCTTTTGTCATGGTTTAATCCCAACCAGCAACTAAGCACCACACAGCCTCTTGCTCACTCCCCCACAGCAGGATGGGGGAGAGAATCAGAAAAGTGAGAAAACCATGGGTTGAGATAAAGGCAGTTTAATAGGCAAAGCAAAAGCCAGGCACAAGCAAAGCAAAACAAGGAATTCCTTTACTGCTTCCCATGGGCAGGCAGGTGTTTGGCCATCTCCAGGAAAGCCGGGCTCCATCATATGTAACAGTTACTTGGGAAGGCAAACACCATCACTCCGAACATCTCCCCTTTTCTTCTTCTTCCCTCAGCTTTACTTCTGAGCGTGTCGTCATATGGTGTGGAATATCCCTTTGGCCAGTTGGCGTTAGCGTTCCAGCTGTGCCTCCTCCCAACTTTGTACCTGGCACGGCATGAGAAGCTGAAAAGTCCTTGGCTGCTATGTAACAACTAAAACATTGATATATTATCAACATTCTTCTCATACTAAATTCAAAACAGCACCACACCAACTGCCAAGACACGTTTAAATATGTCCACTATCTCTAAGCATTTGTCAGACTTTAACTACTGTAGTAACAGCCTCATTTTATGCTTCACTTACTGTTAATGGACTTAAAATTGCTTTAAAAGACAGTACAAAAGGCTGAATTTTTCCACTGGAGAAATTCCTTTTGTTTGTTTGAAACACTTTTTTTTCCCCCTCAGTTATTGAGTTTGATCTTTAACTATGTAGTTTTGGAAGTGCTTTTTTCATAAAGGCAGATGAGTTTTAATACAGTAATAAAATTTATCTTGTTGAAGGTGATATTTGTAGGCTCACTTAATAGAATATTTTATTGGTAAAGAATTGTAGGTTTCATTTCGTCTAAACTGACTTCAGCAATCTACCATTGGTAGAATGTTAAAATAACTGTGACTCTTCAATTTCCTGTTTGCATTCAGATTGACTTGATTTAGTAGTTCTAGATCAAGAGGGAGAAAAACATTTGGTAAACTTTGTAGGAAATACCTCCTTGACACTTTCTCTGGTTAGTGCATTTTTAAAGCATTTGGAAATTAACAGCTTTCTTCCCCCTAGTAAGCTTTCCAGCTCTTCCAAGCAGCTGGAAAATTAACTAAAAGCAGATTGTGAAAGAGGTGATTTCTTACAAATATGATGTTGAATTAACGTAAACTTATGTTCTTGCTTTCATAGTACTTGACATTCTTCTTTCTGATACATGTTAATAATGTAATCTTTTGTAAAATCTATTCAGGTGTAGAATTTGGGGCTCGAATGATAACTATTGATGGAAAACAGATAAAGCTTCAGATATGGGATACGGTAAGTAATAAATCGTAGAAATTATTTAAACATGTGGCTCTACTGTCTTTCCCTTTGTTCTAATTAAGCTCTCTATTATCAGCACCCATGTCAGGCTACATAATCTATCTTGTAGCTTTCTTTGGTTTCTATAAAGATTAAAAATTTGCTAAAATTTCCTCTTTTGGTGTGATGTATTCTTAAAACAGTGCAAATTTCTGCTGTTTGCACTGTAACTTCCTCAAGTAACAGTTTGTCAGATTGGCAAAACTGGAATTTGTGCTGCTTCACTTTTTGTGAAAGTTGTGTGTATTATTAAGAACTTAGATTTCTCTAAATAATCTGTGCATTCATGCGAGATCTGGTTAACATAACATGCTATTGGGAAATTGTGATGTGTGGCTTTAATCATGAATTCTCTGGAGGAAATGTTTGCATTTCTATGTGGAAGAAAAGACATGGCTCACTGTTTCCATAGAAGAAATCTTAAGAACTGAAGTTCACTATAATAGTGAAGATAGTAAATACTTCAGACAATGAAGAAGGGACTGGTGAAAGCCTAAAGTTTTGAAAAGCCTACCAAAAACCAGACTTTGCTTTTTGAGGAGGTTCAGGTTAAGAATATGCATTAGCAAAGTCAGCTGTTTTCTTCTTGTCAGTCACTTTACCATAGAGCAGTCAGCCTTGGTGTCTACACTTGTGATGCAAGGGCTTAAAGATGCCCATACTGATAGCTCTGTCTTTTAAATGCCCTTAACTCTTCCTTAAGGCAGGGCTATCTGTTTCCTTTTCCAAAGAGCATTTTAGGATACCTTTAGAAACTGACAAATATGAGCTATAGCCTCATGTATGTTCTCTTTTTGGTATAGCAAATCAATGAAGGGAGATACATTCATATATGCATGCCTACATACATCCATGTGTATATTAAAATGTAAACAAACACAATATTTAAGCTAACTTAGTAGGTAAGATCCAAAGTACCTTATTTATTTTACAGTTTTGTCACTTGAAGTGGTATCTAACACCTGTGCCTCCTTGGAAGTTCTCCATGAAAATGTATAGAAGAATATGGTCAGATTGTGCTTACTTTAGGCTTTTTCTGCCGTGGCGTTTTTGCTATTATGGCTGTGGATTGCTGACTACCAAGGTGGCTGATAATTTTTAAGTTTAATAGACAAGCAAATCTCTCCATAAACAGTAGCTTCAGAAGCAGAATTTAGTACATAGTGTCACTACACGAGAATATATCTACATTGGTCCTTGTTTCCTAAAATTTGGACAGATTCTCTGTAGACAAAGTTACTAATTTTGCTACCAATGTAGTCACTGTGTTTTGTTGGCTTTCAAACTGATTTTGTTAATGTGCTATTATTACCTGTTCCTTGGATACAAGTGAACTTCACCAGTTTTTGAGTAGATTGTGTTTTTCTTAGTGCCTCTGACTCGTAGCTCTTTGTAGTCTTTTTGGTTTCTTGAATGCCTGCAAAGTGTCTAGTAGTCAAATTTCAACAGAATTGCTTTTGATTATAACTTAAAATCCCTGCCCCCATACAGTTTTTATCTGGCTAACTTCTTGACTTTATCATACATAAATTAAAAACATTAATAGCTTTCGTATACTAAGTAGATTGTACGCTTGTATTGTAGTTAATAATTTGCGAATTGTAAGCAATGAATGACTTAGTTTATTGGCCATAGCTAAAATTTTAACTGTATGCAATCTTATTTTTAAAACACAGGATATTTCTATTCTAATCCAATTTTGGCTTGTAAGCGTATCTAAATTCCACTGTCTCAATTCTGATATTGGCTGCAAAGGTGTTGAAGAAATATGATTAATAATTGTTAAGAGATATTTTACTTAAGGTGTTATGGTACACAAAGATGTCCCTAATGACCAAGGTTACCATGTCTGTATTGTGTATCTGTATTTGAGCACTTCCCCAGTTTCTTCTTCTGTTAGCAGAAACTGCTAGCTGTTACTGGTGCTGTCTCTGTATTTATTAAGCTGCAGAAAATTATGTTTGTTATGATAGAGTTCTACAGCTATGGTTAAGGAAACATAAGAAGCATTTATGTTTTCAGTTGGTGCTTACAGAGTCACTGCACCAGCACTTCTCTGGTTTAGTGTTAACCTTACCTACCTGCTTTTAATCCACCACTGAACAGAAGTATCTTGAGCAGAGACATAGGAAGTGGAGAACTGGATAGAATTTGTTTTGACAGGTTAACAGTGAGCAAGGACTTGCTGTCTTAAGAGAGTCAGATGCTTTAATTCAGATTTTTCTGGCCAGATATTTCTATGCAGTGATGCTCTGTGTTGTCTTCACCAGATCACTGCAGCTGCAATGAAAGGTATATCTTAATAGTGAGAATACATGGAAGTTGCAGCATACCTCACTGCAGGAGTATGTCATAACTCACAGGGGCAGCTGAAGCCAACAGTGTTGCATGTCTGTGAGATACATTTGTGTGCTTTTCTTGTATGGTAATTTGATAACATTTGACTTTTTCATTAGCATCTTAGTTTGGATCAGGACTGTTACAGAAGTTTGCTCTGATAACTGCAGTCTGGTTTTCATGCGGGAGTATGCAAACCTAATTCCTTTCTGATGAGGCTGAACTGACAGATACGTTCAAGAAGTGCACATTAGAAATTGTAGTTCAGTATTTGGTTCTGTGAGCTGGTAGTCTAGTAAAACCAGTCTGATGAGGGAAAGAAAACAAACAAACAAACCAAAAACCCCAAATAAACCAAACAAAACCCACAAAACAAAAAAATGCACAACAAACCAAAAAAAACCACCACCACCCCCCCACCCCCCCAAAAAAAATCACAAAACCAACAACAACAAAAAAGCCAAACCCCACATTCCATGAAAGATATACAGTGTGGCTCTTGCATATTTGGTGTAAGGTGTTGCAGTCTCAGCTCTGCTGCCGATTGTGTGTCTACAGCAGCAAACAGGGTGTCCTGTTCTCTCCCAGCTGCAGGCTGCTCCTGAGCTCCCCACTGCTGGGCTCTGCAGGCTTGCTGCCATGTGTGCTGTGGCACATCCAGATTTTTAAGTCCGAGGCTCCTTGGGTTTCACTTTTTTGATGCCTTTAGGTCAGTCAAAGGGAGTGCAGGTATTGGACCAAATTGTTCATTTGTCTTGTCTGTCATGAGTCTCTAGCTTATTTCCTTAAGTAATGGCTTTCAGTAGTTGGGTAGACTAAGAAATATTTTTGTCAAAACTAGTTACTTGCTAATTGCCTGCTGTGAGAAGTTAAGCTGCTCTTTTGTGGAAGTGTGGTATTTGAGCTAGTGTCACTTGCAAAAATAACTTTTGGGGAATTAGAAGTGGTTTAGAGAAGCTGATAAGGATCAACATGACCGTTCTGGGAGATATTAAGCTTTGTGAGTTTAAACAAGCTGTGTAGATGAGATTGTTTGTGTTGTGGTGGTGTAACACTGAAAAATATTAAAATTGTTTCTCCTCAGAAACACTTATTGTTGTAGAGAGATGCTGGACTTGTTACCAGGCTGAGTCAGTAGCCTTCATTTTGTTGTTGAGGAGAATGTTCTGTATTGTATTGACTGTTACTAACAAGTCATTGTTGGTGAGTGAAAATAAGCAGTAGTTGAAAGAGGGAATTTGAGTTCTTTCAAGACACTGTAGGGGGAAAGATCAGTGATGATACTAAGTAATACTACTTATGTTCTCTAAGTTAAATTGATATAAATAAGAATTTTTCTTGTGTATTTAAATACAATAATTTTAATAACTATTTCTACATCATTTCATGGAAATCTGTGATCAAAAAAGTTTGTTTATTAGTTTTCTGTAACACCTTAGTCTTGCTCAGACTAAAACTAGTCTTGCTTAGACTAAGACTAAATATCTGAAATCATGTTTTCTATGCGCTAATTTCAAGCAATTCCTTGGTATCCATACAAATGAACCTCCTAATTAGATTGACAGTGTTTTCTAGCAGTTGAGAGCTTGCACAAAGAAGCACGTTTATGCAAGACAGAAGGCATAATTGTTGAAGCCATGTCTCATTTCCTTAAAACCACGGTGTGACTTGTCCGTTCACTTTCAGCTATTCTGAATATACTAATCCTTCTTGGACATTCAGTCATTTTTCATGTATTTGTAAATGTTTTTGATCTAGTGGCACCAAATAAAGTTCCCTTAAGTACTTAAATGAATATTTGTATCATCTTAGTGATATTGGCAAGTGTTAGGATGTAGCACTTGCCCCTGAGAGTTCTTTACTAATTGTCTACTTCATGATATTTTCTATTTGCTTTGGAAGTCAGAGCATGTTTTTTGTGTTCATGGGCAGCTGGTGAGTTCTTCTACTGAATTTTTTACTCATTTGACTCTTTAGCCATTGTACCTGCAAGAATGTGGCTACATCTTACAGCTGAAGTTGTGATGACTGGGTGCTCGTGGCATGTGAAGTAACATCAAGAACTTGCAGAGGATCTGTTTTGGTTCCTGAAACTAGTTTGGTCATCAGTTCACAGACTGTGTTTGCTGCTATGTGGGAGCATTAACTTATTTCTGGATTCATAGATTAGGGGAGGAATTTGTCCACTTAATAGCTATTCCTGTTGCAGTTTGTGTAATAGGGCCATCATCTGAATTTCAGTGACAGTTGCTAAGTTGTTGTTCACATCTCTGATGGCGATTTAGCAAGCCAAGATAACTCAAACCACCTTCTGTGACTTAGTGTTTACAAATCTTTGTCTGTCGTGTGCTTAAAACTATTTGGTCATTGAAATACTACATTATTAGTATTTTATTTTCTGATTGGTTATAGATGTCAGTTTATCTGTGGCTTTCTACAATAGCAAGCTCTTAGGATAAGGCCTTATATGGAAGGAGGACGAATCAATTCTTTTTGTCCATAGTGGCGCTCCCATTTTAGTGAGGGTAGCTACTTAAANGATTAGGGGAGGAATTTGTCCACTTAATAGCTATTCCTGTTGCAGTTTGTGTAATAGGGCCATCATCTGAATTTCAGTGACAGTTGCTAAGTTGTTGTTCACATCTCTGATGGCGATTTAGCAAGCCAAGATAACTCAAACCACCTTCTGTGACTTAGTGTTTACAAATCTTTGTCTGTCGTGTGCTTAAAAGTATTTGGTCATTGAAATACTACATTATTAGTATTTTATTTTCTGATTGGTTATAGATGTCAGTTTATCTGTGGCTTTCTACAATAGCAAGCTCTTTCTTAGGATAAGGCCTTATATGGAAGGAGGACGAATCAATTCCTTTTGTCCATAGTGGAGCTCCCATTTTAGTGAGGGTAGCTACTTAAAACATAAAGGTTTCTAATATATTTAGAACCTGAAATAAGTCATAAGAGTACTTCTAATAATGAAGGGCTGAAGCTCTCTGTTTCTGTGTTGTGTTGGGAACTGCTTTAGATCTCTAAATGACATGCATTCAACAACATCAGAAGAAAAGGCATATGTACAAGTGATCTGTATTTAGATATGATATTTAGAAACTGTGTACAGTTTCACCCTTCAGGATCTTCAGTCCTCTGGAAATTTCAGTTCTTATTAGGAAGCTGACAGGGTTGTTCTGAAGCAACATGTAACTTGGCTGAATTCTCCACATAAATTCTGACGCTTTCTTTAATTGTTATGGCTTCTTCTTTGTAAGCGTCTTTAGTTCTGTTCTTGTTCGGGAACGTCTTTGCTGCAAAGGGGCATGTTTGTGGTTTTTTGTTGGGGGGGGGACACGCATTTGGTTTTCTTTAATTTTTGTACTACTTTTGTGCCTATTCTGTGTTCTACATGCTAGTAAAGCACCTTAAAATTATTTTTATCCTGAAGACGTGATTGCAAGAAGGATTAATGCCTTTGTATAAACAAGTTGCCATGTGACTAAAAGGCTGTTTATTTGTTTATAACTTTCAAAACTATGTTCAAAGGTACTTATTGCTCTTCTCTCTGGAACATTTTGTTCCAGGGATCAAATTTGTAGGGTAGTTCCTAACTGGCAGTTGTCACAGGCAGTGTGACACTTGTGTGAGCTGGTTGTTTCGTAGTTATCTTTCTAGTTTTTTATACAGCTTATGAAAATGTAAACGAGTTTAAATGAGTAGTAATTCCTAATGTGAATGAGGTGTTCTGTCACTGGGTTTGAACGTACCATACATGTATGCCACTTTTACAAGTGAGGGAGTCTAGAGCTAACAGCTATGGTGTGTTGTGGTTTCTCATTTATTATGTGAATGTATGCTGTAGGGGTTCCTCCTGATAAAAACTGTTGGTCAGCTTGGATGTTGAAGACCTGCTGGGAGGTACTTGGATAACTTTGTCCTTAGAGAAACTCTTCAAATTCTTCAGCATTGAGAAGAGAGAATTCAGTAAAATGTAAGGACTGTTTTCTAGGAAGATGTGCTGATGTTGATCCTATCTCATTATCTGCTTTTTTGCACTGCATCATGGCTTCCCCTACCTCAGTTTATAGACTCAAAAATGAAGGAACTTGCAAGGAACGCTTCTTGATAACAAAGACTTGCCTGTACATTTTCCGACTGACTGCTGTGTGACTATACCACTCACTTGGAAATGACACTGAGATTTCTATAGGAGCAGTAACTCTTGCAGCCTTTTCTCAAATGTGCTACAGATACTGTGTCAGTGGTAACACAGTTACATAGCTTAAATGTTCCTGAAAACTTTGGTGCAGGCCCTAAACCTCTGTGTATCTTAGTGACCTAACGTGATGATAATGCTTCATGCTCTGCTTACATCATTATTTTGAAATTGCATTTTGGTCTTCTATGTATACTGTGGTATATTTAGAGGAGCACATGGAACATTTGTCCATGCAGTTCTACAGTTCAAGCAGGGATGAAGATTTCTGTACCATTCTGAAGACTTATAACTCCTAAAACTATGGTTATATAAGTCTCTCATGTCAGACAGCTTGTTATTATAAACTAATAGGATATGAATTGTAGAAGCTTACAGTCCAGAAAATGGCCAAAAAGAATGTTACTTAGAACTTAAAACATCACTTGTTTATCAGAGGCCCACATTTTTTCATGGTCAGTGAACTACTCAAGACAGAGCTGAGGAGCGAGGATACATGTCAGGCATGTTCAGTATGCATTTATTGGTTCCTGCAGGCAGCCTTCTCTGAGCTGGAGTTCATAAATGTGAAATAGCTGTTGTGGTCTATCTGTTACCAAAAAGGTCTTCCATCTTCCTGTTTCCACTGTAGTGTAACTCTGAAAGTGGGTATAACCAGAGGTTGCCTCAGAGCAAAGGCTTGTGTTGCCTGTACTAGATGTAATATGGCCTTGGGAAATACCCCATTTAACATTCGTTTAGTGGCTACTGCCATTACTGTTTCCTCACCACTCCACCGAGCACTGGCACAGGTTGCCCAGAGAGGTGGTGGAGTCTCCATCCTTGGAGATATTCAAAATCTGTCTGGACACAGGCCTGTGTAACCGGCTCTGGGTCGCCCTGCTTGAGCCAGGGGGTTGGAATAGGTGCTCTACAGAGGTTCTTTCCTGCCTCGACTGTTCTGTGCTTCTATGAAAAAAAGCTTTTTACAATGCTAGTTTTGCTTAAGAGAAAGGGTTTTTCTGTGGTGTCAAAGCTGGTTTTAATTTATACTGAGCTTCCATACTGCTACTTCTGTCTGTTGCTCCTTGCAGCAAGTAACTAAACTTGGGTTGGTCCTACTCTGCAAGACTGACAAAGTACAATTATAACACACATGTATTAAAGAAAAAAATGCTTTTGGCTAATAGCCTACACACTTTTGGTTTTGTCTTCTTGGAAATAGCTTGTTCCCTTTAGGGGGGGAAAAAAAGAAGAGAGCAAACTGTCAGATGAAAAATGCTTAAAGTAATGATACTAAAAAAAAAAAAAAAAAGCTGTGGATTATGTTCTACATGCCTAACCCTGCTATGTTGACCTTCTAGATGTCTCCTTCAGAATTATACTGTTAAAATAGTAAATGATATAAGGTATTTCTTATTTTATATATCATATATTTACACTTATATGAAATATATTTATAAGGTTTTTTTTACAGAAACTCAATTTTCTTCTGTTTAGAATGAAAGGGAGTTCAGTTTGTGTTGTCTATTGGTATATGTTAGCGGAAGTTCAGGAATTCATTATTGCTGTATGGAAGATTGTATCTTTGAAGAAGGGGTAACATTTTCCATCTTTTTCCCAGCTTTCCCTTCAGGAAGCAATGGTATTTAAATTTAGTTATGGGCAAGTGAGACACAATTTAAAATTATTTTTGTTATTACCAAACTTTTGTGAGCAAGTGATTCTGGTAGGAACTCACAATTCTTAAATTCTTGAAAGGTCTGCCAGAACCTCTGACAGTCTTGGTTGGCCATGATTAATTTACTCAGGGAAATAAACCATTTCATGTGTCAGAGCGAAGTTTGTGAAAGTGAAACAGTCCAAACTTAATGTAGTCAGCTAAAACCCCTTCTTGTATTATTTTAGGCAATATGTGGAATACACAGATAACAATAACTTGTCTGTTGTCTGGTTAGGAGGACAATGTTTTATGCCTGCGGTTGAGCAGCTAGTCACCACACCAGGTTGTAGAGCTTAGTGGAGCTTCTGGATAGGGAACCAAATATTGTGTGCTGCTTTGTTTTTTTTTTTTTTTTTTTTTTTTTTTTTTTTTTTTTTAGTATTCCTTGATGCAGATTGTCTATATTCTGTTACCTTAGTTTACATATGGATGCACTTCAGCTCCCAGCCAAGTGCATAAGCTAGTGCATTCTAATCATGTTAAAACTACTAAATATAGTGTCTGTCTTTTGTAACTTTTTCCCCCGGAATGGCTAAGATAAAGTGTTTCCTTAAACTGAAGTAACTGATTTTTCTGGAAGATAAGGATGCTTTCTGAAGACTGAACATGTCAAAACTTGTTGTGCCACTCTTCTTGTTTAATGACAGAATCTAGATCAAGTTCTCCTTGAATTCAAGAAGACCTTATATCAAGAAAAGTACAGTAACTGTGAGAAGAGAAATTTCACTGTAAACTAATTTTATAGATACGGCTGAAGGGTAGCTTGTATTTGATAAGTATTTCTTGCTTGCTTTTCATGGTTTTAAATCAGGGTAATTTCCTGTAGTTCTGCAGATAAGTATCTTACTGCATATAGGGGTTTTTCAGCATTAGTATTAGTATTTCTGGTTGTGCTTTGTGTTATCTTTGAATTATGCTAAAGCTTCTGTTTCTTCTAACTACTAGAAGTAACTGTTCCGTCTAACAACTGAGGTGCTAGATAGCCCTTCTGAAAAACATGAGCATGGGGAGCTCAAGGTCTGCGGCTATGAATATTTATTTTCAGAACTGTGTTCTTTTAAGCATGTTCTTTCAAGTGCTGAGATTTTTACAGAATACTTTTCTGTGAGAACTGTCTTAATTTATGTAGGATCTCTGAAGTTTTTCACCAGTGCATATGAAGATGACTCTTGCATGCTGTAGCTGTTTGACAAGCATTATTTATCAAGTACAGAGGAAATTGATTAACTATGGAGCAGAATTGTGTAAAATTGAATTCAGAACCATTTTCTGTTTTTTCATAATAAAATGATTACTGAAAGAATTCCATCTGAAGACTGTTGAAAGCTGGCTGCAGTTTATGATATAATGGATAAAATCTGCATCCTTGGCCTTCCAACAACCTTTACACCAGCAGATGGTGGGCGTAAAGATGTCATTCATCATTTATTTACAATGGGCTTTATTTATTCTAGTGTCAACAGCTGCCCCAGGGAGCGGGTTATTGAATTCAAATGTGAAGCTCTGGGTTATTTGCTTCCTTTCAAATTTGTCTTCAGAGCTTAGTTGCTAGGAGTCCATTCTGTGCTCTAATAATGATTCATGTATTGTGAAGCCATTCAGTAAATTGGGTTGTCAGGGATTGCCAAAAAAGGTTTAGAGGTCTTGTTCCGAATTTTTTTTTCTTTTTTTTTTTAAACCAGCACTGTGCTGTGGTTGGTGTCTTCTCCTTATGTGCCTTCTCTTGCTAGCGTTAGAGACTTTGTCCCCAATTGGTCAGCTCTGCTTTCTTCTCCATACTCCTTCTTGTTCCCATTCTCTCGAAAGTAGAATTCTATGATTCTGTGATTCTAAGTTTGTGGCTTTCAGCACCAAAAAATAAATTTGAGATATGAAGTAATGAAACTTTGTCTTCTACAGGCAGGGCAAGAGTCCTTCCGTTCCATTACAAGGTCATACTACAGAGGGGCAGCAGGGGCTTTACTAGTGTATGACATTACAAGGTGAGAATACCGAGGAGGTATAACTGGATTAAAATTATATGTCTTTGTAGAATTGTGCTATGGTATATAGCAGTGTTAAAATGTCTAATTTAGTTTGGCTTTTTGTATAGATATTTGTAATCTAATGTTTTGCCAACTTCCTGTAAGTGCTCAAAATCAAAATATGGCCCATGTAACCTATATACTTCCATTTTTCTCTGTATAGTGGTTGAGAAAAAGTATACTTAAAGTCTCAGGAAGAATGAAACAATATTTTTATAAACTATTTGACCATTAACCTCTGAATTACCTTTATTGAGAAAGACACTAAAATATTTCATTAATTCTTTTCTAGTGTTATTATTACCATGAGCTATTATTTTTCTTTAATTATAGCAGGTTTTTTACTGAAGTGCTTGTCTGCATAGGAGTGAAATAGTAAAACATCGAAGTACGGTTACATAAAAATACTAGGAAACTTCTACCATTGCTGTGTTTATGAGGTTGGGAAAATACAGGTCTTAGTGTGATGATTTTTTAAATTTTTGTTTTTCTTTGGCAGCAGCTGTTCAGAAGTGACTAAGATTGTCTTGCTGTATTGAATAAAGTCTCAATACAACTTGTTGTCTGCCAAACTGTGGGTACTGTGGCTGGTTTATGAAAATGTTCAGGCTCCAAAATCCTATTAGGGTGTGTGGCTCCTTTTGTGGATCTTGGGTCTCATTGCTGAATTAAGCAACAACTTTTTTTACTAGAGATTTCCTAGACTTTTTTTTCCTTTTGTTCCTGGATTATTTTTAAATATCAAGAAGCAACATATTATTTCTGTTGGATTTCCAGCAAATGAATCTTTGATTCACAAATAAATGGTTTTACTCTTGTAAAATCTTAAACACACTTTACAAGCATGTAACTTAATATTTAGTGTACACATTCTGTAAAATCTGTAACGTGCCATATTTTTGTACCCTATTTTGAAAGACTTTGCAGCTAAATTCGTTATTCAGTTTACAAACCCAGAAAATTGTCAAGCATTTTCTGCTTTCAATAGAACAAATATAACTATATGAGTATGTGATTATTTATACTGTTGTTTGAATCAGTTGAAGCTATCAGGGACTTTGAAAATTCAGTTCAGCAGATTTTTATATGTATATAAAATTAGATTCTTACATCTATAAGAATCCTTTTTGCTATTTGTAGCAAACGTGTTTTCAATTACTTTTTAAGTCAAGTTCACTAATGCTCCCTGTTTACTAAATTTTTGTTTGCCTGTTGTCCCTTTCACAAAGGGATTACTGGCTTTTATCCGTCCAGCGTGTGTACTAATAAATGAGTTGGCTGCTCAAGTGGAGAAGCTGACTAACAGGAGGGAAGGAGATTTATTGAAATGCTGCTTTTAATTTTCATTCTCTTCCACGCTTAGGAGGGACACTTTCAACCACTTGACAACTTGGTTAGAAGATGCTCGTCAGCATTCCAATTCCAACATGGTTATAATGCTTATTGGAAATAAAAGGTAAAATTTAACCAGTTATGATTTTGTAAGTGGTACAGAGTTATTTCTCTGGATTTCAGCTTTTGTGTTTTCTTATTTGTAGGCAGTGTGTTAACTTTAAATTACTTTCAGTCACTGGACGTAGTTCTATGGTGAATTTAAAACCTTTCCTTTCCTAATTAGACTAATACAATGTGCAGCACATGTGGATCAACTACCTTATGTTCTCAGTACCTTTTTTAGAAGTAATTTTATTTTAAAAAGATTGTGAATGCATGAAGTTATGCATTATATAAATTATAATCACAGTTTAGAAGCACCTAGATCTCTCACTTAAAAAGATAATATGACTTCTAATTTTAGGTGGTTTAAAATGCTTTAGGTTTTGGTTAAGAATCACAGAGAAAATGGCATTTTTAAAAAAAAAAAAAAAAGCCCGTACTGCAGGATTCACTTCAAATACTTTTCTGAAGTGTAAAAAGTATATACCTCAATGTTTATATGAGATGTTTCTGAATGTTTAGCCTGCTTCATATTCTGTATGTTTTAGCTGGGGGTTGGGGCAGAGAATACTTTTTCACCATTTCCTGGTGAATTCAGACTGCTCTTAGACACTTTTGAAAGTGTGTTACCCTGTTTGTAAGCAATTATTTATTTGGTCTTCTCATCAGCTAGGCTGTCCACAGTTCTAAAATGTTTCCCTGTTGATGCTGAGGCTTTGTTGTCTACTGAAAGTCTTCATAAAAACACATCAGTTAATACGTTAAGTTTATCTGCAATTTTTCTTGTTGTTGATCCAGTGAACTGTAGCGTCGTGTCTAGGTTTTTTTTTGCTGGATGTGGGGTTTTTCTGAATATCAAAAGCATCGTCTCAGAATTTAATAACGCGTTAGTTATGCGCCTTTACCTAATTGACCTTAATTTGTCTCTTTGCCTCAGCAATTCTTGAAGGTAAAGATGCCAGTTGAAATAATGGTGTGTATGCTTGTCCCTTAAAATTTAATGAACAGCCAGGTCATTTCTTAGATAGTACTGAGAAACAGCCTTCTGGTAAAGAGTCTGGTTTTGCTACTCCAGCCTGTTCACCTCTGACTTACTGCTGCTTCCCTCTTCTCCTTTCTGTTTTCCTCCCTCTGCCCCCTACCCTCTACCTCACCCTGAAAACATGTAAAGCATTAAGTAATTGTGAAGCTTCTCCACATTTTTATACATAATCTGGAAAATGACTAGCAATGTCCTTTTTAATTGAGGAATGTGATAAGCATAGTCTTCATAAATTAATATAAAAATGTAATCTCTTTTATTAAATTAAGCTTTGGTAAGCCTGTGATGTCCCTGACCAACTGTTTTTATGCTTATGTGAGTAAAAATATGGCACCGAAGCAGTAAAGTGTACTGGTTACCTGAGATAAGTATTATATAAGCTTGACATCTGTAACTATTCCTGATTATTCATGGCTGTTAAACTATATTTTTGTTTTGCATTCTGCTGGTGCAGACAGTACCATATGATTGTATGTTATAATATGCTACTTGCAGCTAGCTCAGTAATTCCCGGTAGCAACTAGGTTTTATTCAAACAATAAATAAATTATGTATTTTAACGTACAGATTAAGGTGCCACATGAAGTAAAAGTTCTTTAAGAAGTTTTATAAAGGGGAGTTTTTTCAAGCTTCGAAGAGGAGGATGGGAAGAAAACCCCTTCAGTTATATTGCATTATTCTTAAAGTGTGTTACAGGAATTCTTATGGTAGGGTATACTACTAGAAATGAGTGAAAGGAAGAACATGTATACTAGCGTAGTATTTTTGAAGGCATAAATATTGTTCTTATGAGTCCCAAAAGTGCACTTGATATACATTTGTAGTACTGACTTATTGCTCAGTTTGAAGAGTGTTGAGAGTTTAATTTGAAATATAATAGTTGTTTTTTGAAAACATTACAAATACTAGTGTCAAAACATGACAAATACTGTACTTAATCTTCTTTCCAGAACAAAACATAGCTATATTGATCTAGTAAGACCAAATGCTTCGAATTATTGGAATGGAGAGAGGAAGACAACTGTGGTTAGTAGAAGCAGTTAAAGCTCTTTAAGAATATGTTTAGATATCACTAGTGAGTTTTCATTGGGTTATCACTGCAGTTTTCAATGTAGCTGCACTATTTCAAGTCAAGAGAGTTGTTTATTTCTGTTCTATCATGGAGATAACACTGTAGTGAATCAAAGCTTTAAATATTTTTGAGGGTAGCATGGTAGTAGCAAATAAAGACATTGCTCAAGTTCAAAAGTACAGATAGCTACCTAAGCGACATAACAATGAACACCTTGTTAAGATATCTTAAGCCTGAGGCTGAGATACTGGGAACGCTTACATATAATCAACATCAAATTGGAAATTGTTTTGAGAAGACATTTTTTGTATCCTTATCTTCAAGTGCTCCATGTTTAAATGATGTGCTGAATTGTTTTACTTCATAACTCATCTGAACTAGAGTGTAGTTGTAAAAATAACAAAAACCTGCTTTGCTGCTAAATAGATACCACAGTGAGTATCATTTATTTTTGATATATATGTAATTACAAGGATGGCAGCACTGAAGCCCAATATGATACTTTTACTGGTATTCTGACTGCGAATTAAACCGCTGCATTTACATGCTGTTCAAAAATGTGTATCTGAGAAGATATTTTTACATGCACAACTTAAATGAAACTTGATTTAAATGTATGTATTATATTTATTATTTACGTTTGTCATGGATGAGTGATTTAGGGTCCTGCTTGCTGCAGAGTGCATCTCTTGCGATGTATAAATGTAGCATTTGTATTGCTGAAGATCTAATATGCTTGCAAAGAAGGACAAACTGTGTATTCCTTGTTCCAAAAGAAACTTTTAAAAGTAAGAGTGAAATACTTCTGTGTCTATATGACTTACAGAACCAGATTTGTCTTTAGTTGTTAAGTCCAAGCATGTTTTGTTTTGTTTTGTTTTTCTATTCCTTTGTGTAATATTTAACTTTTATCTAAACTGCTTGGAAAGCAGGAAAGAAGAATTTGTGTGACAGTCACTTCAAATTCTTCTGCCATTAGAGGGCAAGGCCTGGAGTTTCCAAACCTAAATGCTAGCTTGTTTGGAGAGGACAGCTAATGTAGTTTAAAATAGCTTATTTTTGCTTTTAAGTCTTTTTATCTGAACAGAAAGTGACTGTATGAAGTTCTGTTACTGAATAGGAAAAAAAAAAAGAACTTTATTTTTTAAATTATTCTTAATATCATTAAGAAATAATTTATAAAATTCCCTTTATGGTGTGGGTTGGTAGATAACATTATACTAGAAAAGAGTGATATCTACCTAAAATGCCAATGTCTAAAGTTAGCATTCAAGGAATAGCTAAATAAATAAATATCCATGCATCCTGTTGAAAAGTATTTCATGAGGTCTTTAAGATCTGTGTCAGCTAGGGTTGGTAGCTCAAGCATGTGTGATGTCTGTGGATACTCCATATACTGTAAGTGCAAGGCTTACAGTAGTTCTACTTTATGTAAGGGCCTGAATAAATATTCATATGTGTGTAAGTTCTTAAGGGGGCTCTTGGCTTATAGGCATGTCTCTGAGGAATAATATTTACACAGGTTAGACCACGCAACTAACTTATTTTTTTTCCATCTTAGTGATTTAGAATCTAGACGAGAAGTCAAGAAAGAGGAAGGTGAAGCATTTGCACGAGAGCACGGACTTATCTTTATGGAGACATCTGCCAAAACTGCTTCCAATGTAGAGGAGGTAACTCCTGAACACTGATATTTTATTAAAATGCTTGTTTTGAGTTACACTTCTTTATTTGTACAGATACTATTCCTCTAGGTTTTCAATTCTTTAACTTGAATTAACTACTCTTATATTATGAAAAAGACAATGTCTGCGTTGTATCTGATTGCGTAGCACTAGTTGTATTGTTGAAAGTCTAGTAATTAATATACTTTTTAAAAAGTGATCAGAGAAATGGATAAGTCTATCTGCCCTGAAATCTAAAAAGTAAGACTAGATGTGCTAGTCCAAAGCAAGCCAAGCTATTGATATCCTTTCCAGATGTCAGTCTAACCTGTTCTAAAGACCTCTAATATTTCACAAGCTCTTCAGAGCAATCTGTTGATGCTTGTGTTGTTGTTATCTTTCCCCTCCACTACCTGGCAGGAATCTTCTTTGCTGCAGTTCACACGCACAATTCTTTCTGTCCTCTGCAGAGCTGCTGAAGAGATCGTTATCTTGGTTGCTGTAGTCCGTTATGTATTTCAATAAGTTTTTCAGTCTTCGCTGCTTTAAAGAACCAAAGTCTTTTGAAGTTTTGCTTATAGTTGATATTTCTGGACATAGGCAAGTTTGTACATCTCTCACCTTGATTTACTGCACACCTTTCTTGAAGGGTGGGTATGGTGGGCTGGACTCGGACAGCAACTAAGTGCCCATCCAGTCGCTCACTCAGTCCCCCTGTTCCAGTGGTATGAGGGAGAGAACCAGAAGAGCTAAAGCGAGAAAAACTCAGGGGTTGAGATAAAGAGTTTGGTAAATGAAGAGGTGGGGGAAACAGTGTTGTAAAGGCAGTGTTGTAAACTCACAACTTCCCACAAATGGATTGATTCCCAGCCAGTCTCTGAGCAACAGCTACTTTGGAAGGACCATCTTTTGGTTCTTATTGTTGAGCATGATGTCATATAATATGAAATGTCCCTTAGGCCAGTTCTGGTGAGCTGTCCTGGCTCTGCTGACACATTGCCAACATCCCCCTCCCCCCACATTTTGCCTACTCGAAGCCTGATTGCTGCAGAGGGGAGAGTAAGAAACAGAGAACCTTGCCACTGTGTAAGCCCTGCTCAGTGGCAGCTGAAACTCTGGTGTGTTATCAACACTGTTGCAGTCACTAATCCAAACCACAGCACTATACCGGCTGCTGTGAAGAAAACTAACTCCATTCTAGCCAGACACACTGCAGTGGTGGACAAAGAGCTCCCACTGATGTGTCAGTGCTATGTAAAGCAGAAAGATAGCTTCACATGTCTTTCTGGCCCATGTAGTTCATACATCCCCACTTACTAACTTTTTTTACAATAGCATGACACAGTTCAGCTTCTCGTGCTACATAATCTGCCCTTACTGTTTTCCTAAGTGCAAAATGGTGGGCAACTAATGAGGTATTCTTTTAGCAGTAAAGCCTTCTGGTTTTGAAATATTTAGTAACAGCTTTCACTGGCTTCATTCAGGTTTGTTACTGCCTGATTCTAACATTAACACCTCTCTCCATGTCAAAAAATACGTGCTGGTGAACGAGTTATCCATTACCTAATGCATCTCTGATTATCAGGAGGAAAATGAGCATAAAGATTTTTGTCAAAAAAAGTTCAGATAGAATCCTCTCCTGATAATGATACAAGTGAGTAATTGCATGCATGTACTAACTTTCTAATTCTGATGGAAAAGATTTAGGCTATAATCCTTTTTAGTGACAATCAAATGCACTCTTTATATGGTATTCTCAGTCAACACAAAAAGAGATGGCATGATCTAGAGTCGTTACAGCTGAAGGAGCAAAGTTTTAATCTTCGAGCCAGTAAAAATAAGTGAGGAGAAATAATAGGCATGATAGGTGAAATATATCACTTTGTGGACAAAAGATGAGACCATTTTAATTTTAATATTGATCCTGGACTGTTCACTGTCCAAATAAAAATAGAAGGGAATGAGGAAAGAAATTGTGTGGAATGGGCAACAGTTGAGGAAAGAAGGAGAACTATGCAAAATGGAGGTACCTCTAGCAAGCCTTCAGTACTTGACTTCAGGACCAGAAAGAAATGATATTGTGACTGCCTGGGGATGTAGAACTTAAACAGTATGAACAATATTTGAGGCAATTCGGCTAAAATGAGGTGAAATCTTAAGCAGACAAAATCTGTGTCCCTCTGTCCAGCAATGTTATTCTAAGTGCCAGCAATGGAGAACATTTTTACTGACTTCATTGGGCGACTAAAGGCTAAGAAAGTATTTTCCTATAGAGAATATGTATGTATACTGTTGAGTTTTTGCATTGATGGAAGTAGACGGCATCTTCAGTGATTTCTAATCTGTATCACTAATGCATTCCATTCTTTATATTCCATTGGGAAAAAAAAAAAATCTTGTTTTGGAGATGTTCAGTAGTGTACAAACTGAGCATTGCTGTTGGCTTTCTCCCAGCAGAACGCATGGAGATTGTTTTTAATTTATGCTGTAAGGAGTCTATTGTTAACTGTTAGAATCTTGTTTATCATACCAGTTCTACTTTTTTGGATTGTGGATGGGGTGTTGTGTGCTCTAAAGTGCTGTTTGCAGAATTCCGTGCCACTTGTTTTTTTTTCCCTAAGAAAAAACACTGTGATGTCTCTCGGTAGGCTTTTCACTTGGATACGCATTAAGACTGAAGTCCAAACCCCAGGCATGTTTGCACTTGTTTTACCCATGACATCAGTTAGTTTCCTACCTTGCATTAAAATTACACATAATAATTAAGAAGTTTTTCTCTCATTTGGAAGAGACATTAACAATTTTATCACATTTGTTTCTTCACTGATAGTTCAACAACAGTGTGTAACTGCTAATTGGAGTCTTACCTGAAATGTGTGGGTCAGAACTTGCGGAGTAGTTTCTGCTTGGGCAGGGTCTAACACTTGTAGAGGCAGAATAGAATCACCTGAATGAACTCAGGGTGACCACATAGTCTCCTGTAGTACACAGTACTTATCTTTTTGTCCCTGGAATATAATTTGTTTGAACACTTTTACGTGCACTGATTCCAAAGAAGTCAAGATACCTAGCTGTATTTGAGGAGCTGGAACTTTGTGTGTTCTTGCACTCGAGACTGCTACTTTTAATAATAATTAATGTGATCAACCTGAAGCAAAAGAGTTTCCTGGGGGTACTGGTCAAACCAGTACCAGACACCATCACTGTTCAGAAGCTGATCTCAGTTGAGTTGTGCTGGTGTATCACTGAATCCTGGTTTGAATAAATTGCTTCCCATATGGAGGGGATGCTATAGCCCTATGCCAAGCTTTCATTTTAAGAGTATTGTCTTTGCTATTCCAGGTTGTCTGCACATAAATAGAATGCGATAATGGGTCTATTATTTAGGGTTAAATCTGAATAGACTAGTGGTTTTGACTGAGCAGTGAAGCACTTCTGCTACATGAAGCTGGATAGTCATTCAGTGTTTTTGTTTCAGCTGTAACTTAATTTTCTCTTCAGGCAGCTTCTTTCATATTTTTGCTTAAATGGATAATGAATATTCAGAACTCCTGCAGCTTCAACAGCAGTACTACTTGATCACAGATAAGGGAAGGAGGATGGCCTTTGTAATATTCTGAAGAGTGAAAATGAAAATCCCAATGGAAAAATGAGGTTTTTAGCAGCTTCCAAAATTGAAACGATTTTTACAAGTGTATCTTATTTCCCCTCCTTACCCTCCCTAAATGCCACTAATTGCTGGTGAACAAACAGTTGTTCAACCTGGTAATACAGTTACCAGAGGTTTAGTTAATAAAACTTGAAAATCCGAGGGTGTTAGTAGCTTTCATAGCAAGGTTAAGTGACACACAGATGTAATCTGAGTAGAACTTGCAAAACAGCAGGATTTCTGGTTCATGGGAGTTTAAAAAATAAGGTAAACCCAACTGTTTGGTTTGTTTTAACTTGTATCAAAACTGGTATTCCTTCAAATTCCTTGGAATCCAAGTTTTGTGAACTTTCAGTTGCGTGAGGCTGGCACTTCGTGAGCTGGTTTCACCCATGAGAAAACAGAGGTGAAGCTCATGTCAGCTCAGCTGTAGGAGAGAGCAAGGGCAGGACATCTGGCTCCTGTGAAGATTCACAGTTTTTACCTCCTTGTGGCAAACGCTTGGACTGTGCCCCAGCTCTGCAGTAAGGAACACTGGCTCTGCCACAGTTGTTAGGGCTTCTGGTCATCCCACAGTATAATCGGAATAAAAAGTCTCGGTTAATTGAGGGTTTCAGGCTTCACAGAAGAGCATGAAAAGTGTTACATGGCTGCCTGCCTAAGCTGTAGATTCTGCTGGAGAGATGGATCCTTAGTTCTAGAGTTTATCTTCTTTTTTGCTCAAGTGTCCTGTACTTTATAACTGTTCAACAGCAGCTGCAGCACTTAGAGATACCTCGAGCTCTAGTAATGTGCATCTTCCCAATAAGTTTATGAGAAAGACGATGGGTTCATATAAGCAAACTGCTGTCAAGTTTTGTTGTGTGCCTTTAGAACTTTACTTCAAAAGTAAGACTACAAATGTGTTGGGGTGCTTTATGGGGTGTAGGTTTATTACATAGGACCTTCCTACTGTTTGGTAATTAACCCTCTTTAGTCTCCTAGACTTCTTTCTGAAGGATCATTTAGTTGTAAAAAGTATTGTCTTACTGTGCGTAAAACTGCTGCTCAGAGCTTTGGGATCTCACTCTAAGTGGCCACCCAGCACCACGTACACACTGGAATGGTGGATGCTTTGGGGGCAAATCCATTTGTGGTCAATGTTGTTGCTGTTTCCAAATACTTAATACTGGAGTAATCTAACTATATTGTATCTTACTGATTAAAGATAGGAAATTGGGAAGGAGGATGAAATTCTAGGTGTTGGCTGACCACAGAGGTGAGGGTCGTGATTTAGAATTCGTAAGATGTTTACCCTTTAAGAATCGTTCGTTTAATTGTAAGAAAGCATTAAGAAATAGTCACTGCCCGATTTGTGTTTCAAAGCACTAAATTTAATTTTAGTATTGCCACCAGAGGGCAGCGTGTTACACGACCTGGCGGTACAGAACCTGATCTATTCTGACTTTAAGCAAAGATGAACTTCTAAAATCTGAGATCTGAAAAGTATCAGTGATTCATTTGCGAGGTTTTCCTGTTATATTCAGCTTGTAGCAAAGTCCTCAAATACTCAGCATGGCATTAGCTTTCTGAGAAAGAAGTGATGTTACTGACACGTGCCAAGCGAAAACCAAATGTAGCTGTTCTAGAACATGCATTCTGGTGCCCTTAGCTTATTATAACTCCTGCATACAACTTCCATGAGGCAGAGGTATCAGGAACTTATTCCCTTATTTTCTGCATTGTTTTTACCAGTTACAAAATTAATTCTCCCTGTTTCTGTCTCCAGCATGGTAAACCTACATTACTTGTTTACTTTGTGTGATAAAATGGATGTCGAAGTTGATTTAATTCTATGTTCAATGTTTTTAGGATTAATTTATCTTAAATGCAGCGTCTGTACTGTTTGGTAGTTGAGTTTCTGTGGTTTGGGTTATTTAGGGGGGTTTTTTGAGGTGAGAATTGTGAGACTTGACATGTTGATTCCCATTCAGGAACGTGTTCTAGGAAACTCCTTATACAAATCATTTAAAGTGATATTATACTGGTGTATTGGGACTGAAAAACTTCCTTTGTTAATTGTGTGTATGTCCAGGTGTGACACAACAGGCAGATCACATCTTAGAAGATTCGCTTTCCCACTTGTACATATATGTAATTTTCCTTGGCAGGGTATTGCTATTATTTGAGACGCTACTTATAATGTGAACACATTGGAAAACATGTTCTATTAAAACCACTGATTGACTTGTATACAACCTTTTTTAATGATGTGGTACAGGTACATTCAGTAGTCTCACACATAAAAGCATCAGTAATTTGTGATTTAGAAAGGTTAAAACCAAGAGTTAAACATTAAATGTAGACGTTTTCCTGAAGCTACATTGTTTTCTTTAATTTTCCTGAAATGTAGTCTAGAATTTTTATATTTGGAAGTCTAACTTACTGTTTTTGCAAAAGTTTCTCTCCCTTTTATGAGTAATGGAGGTACTGTGTACTAGGGCCTTGCCATCTTTCAGGTGACTCAGTATGAATCCAGATTGAATCTGTTCCTGCCTCTCCTGGGGTGGTGAAAATGAACCTGGACCTGAGCTGGTTTGGGCTGGAGGTGCTCGAGTATCTTTCTTTAGGAAGGGCAGCATTACGGGAATGTACAGCGCAACTGCAGTGGGCTTGGTAGGCAGCCAGCCAAGTCCCCGTGGGGTTACTGGTGGAGGTCTTTGTGTGGAAGTGGCTGAACTGCACCTGGATCCAAGTCGGCGTGTGAAGGGCTACAGCTGTGTTCTTGCAGTCCCCTGCACGTGGTCTAATAAATCCAAACTGGATTTGAGGGGAAACCGCTCTGTCTCTCTGCATCCGTGGCTCAGTTAATCTGCAAATAGGATAAACTGCCCATAAATAATTGAGAGTTTAGAGTATACTGCATGTTCCAGATAAGAGTTAGAACATGCAGTATTAAAAGAGATTTTTAGAAGAAGTCAATTATACTGAGTTCACCCTCTTGTCCTTGCTAATTGGGGCACTAGCGTGCAATGCCAAAATCTGATATAAAATTCTTAAAGCAAGTAGACCAGTGTTTTCACTAAAGTTCTCAGGTGGGTTATTTTGAGTCTGCTTATACTTTGAAGCATAAGCCAACTTAAACCAGACAGATGCAAGAAACAAATGGAAGTCTCAAGGGATGCAAGTTGCTTTTCATAGCTGATTAGTAGTAATTTTTCAGAATCCATACCAGCTGAAGAAAACATGAGGTAGACTTATTATGCACTGTATTCTTGTGAAACCATTGTTTTCAAATAGGAATTATTTAGATGTGACCCAGTGCAGCCTGGCGTATTGCCACGCAGAATAACAGTACGTGCTGTTTGAACACTAATATGTGGTGCACCAGAACCGCTGGTGGAAATGTGGCAATCAGATTATGTCTTTTCAAGACAACTGAAATGACAGACCTGAAGTGAATGGAATATTTTGATTTTTCAGATCAACAGTTTCTTAGGCAGTATGTTTGCTATTAAAATAGCCTGTACTGAACTCAATACGCTTTTTTTGCTTTGTACGGTATGTGTGTAGTAATCGGGGTGGGGGGGATGAGGGAGTAGTGTTAAATCACACAGTGTTTTCAAGTGCGTTTTATTATTTTTTGTGAGGATAGATGCATTCCTGCAGTAATCTGTTCTTGAGTGTAGCATCCAGAAGGTATTTTATACTCAGCTGTGCTAGTTTGGAGTTTGTAGTCTGTTAAAATTCTAGTTTTGTTGGTCTAAAGTAATTTGTATAGATCCAACATAATTCTCATGAAATTAATTCTAAGAGCCTTGGTGTATTTAGCCAACATCTTCTAGAATTGTTAGGCGTGCCAATTGTTAAGTGCTTGTTTATATGAAGTTATCATAACACATTTTTAAGACTTCAAGTTCTGTTTAATGTCCCACTGAAATAGAAGCAAGTATCCTCACAGATTCCAGCTGTGTGAATTTCCAAAGTTTTTGACTTATACCTTTCACTAGGCCCATATGTGAGGCCATTACAATAATTAGTGTGTTATCAGGAACCAAGATAAGTTTGTATTTTTTTTCTTACATAGAAAACTGCAGTTTCTGAGGAATTTGAATCAATTCGTAGTTGGCCAAAAGCCAGTTTTTCTCCTGAACTCTAATGCGTGTTTGAAAAACGAACTCACTTCCTAAGTGCCTTGTGAATCTGCAATGATTAATTCTTCTCATTATTTTGCTGCAAATTCTCATGACCCTCTGTGATGATTCGATCACCCACTTAGAGTTTATGCATATTCATATCTTTCCGCTCCTGCCGCAGTCGTTGGGAGTCTCCTTCACTGGCTGTGGTGTGTGCTTGGTGCAGTAATTGAGCTGCAGTAGATTGATTACTCTGGGGAGCTGTAAGGCCTTTAAAGGTGAAAACATATCAGTCCTGTTAATTAGGAAACAAAGCTCTGGTGGCAAGTTCAGCAGTCAAATGCTTCCAGTGTAGAAATGAGGAAAGGTATGATTTGTTCCTCTCCATGAACCCTATTTACTTTTTTATATTTGAATTAGATCTGTATTTGCTGTAATAGGCTTATGCAGAAGATAGCATATCTTGTATGACTGCATGGTGTTGGTATTTTAAAACACAAAGAACTATATGTTGACTGTAATATTTATGTGGGATATGATTGATTCTAATTTTTAGCCACTTTAATCACCTCTTAAATTATACATTATTTTAGGCATTAATTGACCTATGAAGTTAAATGAGAGACAAAAAATTGAATCATTGATTGTAAACTCCAACTAAAAACATATCATTCACTTTCTCAAGCCTGAATGTCAAAGTCTTTTGAGTTAAAACAATAGATTTTCAGAAATCATCATAAAACCTGGGGCCTCTCCTTTCTAGTATTAAGATGTCTGTTGCCTATTGTGTGCAAGATTAATTAAAGAGAACATGTTCTTAAAATTAGGTGAATATTAAATGATAGCATAAGGTTTCATCCAGCAGACAGCATCCTTACATCATCATTGTAAGTACCCTGTGGTTTTATGTTGCTAAGCACTCTAATCTAGAGTGGCCTATTACAAAGATATTAAGGGTAGGGGAAACCATCTGCCACACAATCTATCCATAAGGGTCAGAAATAAATAATTTAAAAGTAATTTATATATCTTAAAAACCACTTTTTCCCTGTAATTACTGGACAACAGATTGTGGAATACAGATGTTGTGAAAATGTCACTGTTTTTGTAAACAGCATGTGATCCATCGCTAGTTCAGGGTAGGTTATAGGATGCTGTTGTCTTACCTGTTCCTGCTGAGGTCAGGAAGAAATGTCTTGCTGAAACAATTGCACGTGAGATTGGATTCCAATTAGTGGATCTTACACCAAAGGATATCGCCTTCATTGTGTTTGTTTTGTTCTGTTTTTTCCCTGTATTTTAGGCATTTATTAACACTGCAAAGGAGATCTATGAGAAAATCCAGGAAGGAGTTTTTGACATAAACAATGAGGTAACTTCCAGTACTCTAAACACTTTTTGTTTCTTTGGGGTATTTTGGTGTTTGTGTGTGTGTGTGGTTTTGTTTGTTTAAGTACAAAATTCACCTTCCTAGCAGGCTGGACAGCAAAATATTTGTCTGTTCCGTTTGGATATAGAATTGTCTGCCATTGTGATAAAAATGGATTAAAATAAGTGACCCTATCCATCCATGAAGCATCACAAAATAATATAAATCCCCAAAAGAGAAGAAAATCCACTTTCATCCACTTCTCCATATGGTGTCATCTGTTTTCAAAGATAATTTTCCACTATGTAAATGGGGGACCATGTTGATATGCCAGATGCACTCCATGAGCTGTCCAGTGTAGGGGAGGGATTGCTTTGAGAGTTACATAAAAGACTTTTGAAATGTTCCTGGTTTAGGTGGCTGGATTCTGTAGGGAATAAAAGATTAGCCATTTTGCCTATGCACATTACTGAAATTACAGATTATCGGGCCTGTCTCTTTCCTTGTTTGGGGCGGGAGTGGGGAGGTGGAGCAGGGAGTGCTTTTGTAATGCAAGAGCCTGGAAAGACCTATAATGTCTCTCTTGAATTTTGAAATTATTGTGCTGATGAAAACCTTAAGCAGTTAGGAGAGAGGTTCATGGCCATAGAAAAAGCAGATTCTAATTCAGTGGTAGTCAATAGACGTATTAGGATCATATAGAAATGTTAAGATTGTATAAGCTCTCTGTTAACATTTGCATAGAAAGTCACCACATAAAGTTTAAATTTGACAATGTGAAGTGGCGAGTCCTCTCTGGTGCCAAGGTTTTTTGTTGTTGTTTGTTGTTTTGGTTTGTTTTTTTTTAATCCCGTATGTCCCTCGACATTGTCGCTGAGGTGCTTAGTGAAACCACTTGTGAAAATCTGCGCTGCCACTCTGTGTTCCAGCCATGTTCTGGGAGTAGCTGCATTCTCTGTCTGGGACTGTCAGTCTGACGCTTCCCTTAAGCGTGACAGTCCTTGCAGAACTGTTCAAAGAACAGTGAGGGAATTGGTAGGGCTCAATTAAATAGCTTCCCCTCTTTCTGCTTAATATATTTCAAAATGAGAAAACTTAAACTACTGAAAGTATTGCTGTTATGACTTTAGAGAGGAAATACTGAGAAACTTCGGTAGGACGCAAAGTATTTGCATTAGGAAACTTGTAGCTAACTAAGACTTGAATAGTAATCCTTGAGGGACGCTAATCCTGAGTAGAAAATGCGTGTGTGGTGTTTTGATGAAACAATTTTAAAATTCAGCCTAGTGATTGAAAACGTAAAGTTTTCTTGAACATTTTTCCTAAAGAAAATGCACTCAGTAATGCAACATAAATTGGACGGTAATCAGGGTGTCTGCAAATGCTCATTGTATCTGTCGAGTTTCATATAGTAGCTGACTGCTGTACTGTGCCTTGTGGAGCTTTGATTGCCGGCTGCTGTCAGGAGCCAACAGTCCGTGCTATTTATTTGGCTTTATGCCAAGGCTGGCTCCTTGATTCCTCAAGAAGTTGCTATCAGCCCAGAGGGGGCAAAACCAATGAGCCATAGGGCAAGCTTTTTATTAAAGAGGAGTCAAAGAGCGAAAAGAAACCACATCAGCTGCTGTCAATACTGAGCTAGTGCCAGAAACCCCAAGGCTACTACTGTTGCAGAACAACTGCCAAGCACTATAAATCTGAGATTTACTGTGACGCAAAGTTTCCTTAAGAGCTTAATTTCTGAAGCTACTGTATTACTTTTCTCAAAGTGCTGTATTTTTAGGTAAAATCCACTTGAGGGAGTGAGGGTTAAGATATAAGTGTGATTTTGATGAATGAAAGAGCTGCGCTGTGTGTGGGTTCTTGGCAAGTAGCCATGTCTTTCGGGATCATAGAAATTATTGATGACACAGAACACTTGTATGCCCTTAGCCTCTACAGCTGATTCAACACAGAAAGAAATGCTGTCTAGAGAGGAAAAGTTTTATATTAAACTATTAAACTAATGGAGGTTTTGGTGAGAGGGGAAAGGTTGCACGTTTCTAGCAAGTGCTATGTGTTTTTAAAGCCTTATGCCCAGTAGTACTCGCATACAATTCTTGCTCTGTGTTTTCATGTTAGGAGTTTAAGGTACAGAGTGTAACATAGAGATAAAATTTAAATGAGAAGGAAACCATCTTCCTTTAAATTATATTTAATCACCAAGGACATATTGCTTATATATATATATAAATGTTGCTATATTTATTGCCTACATTTGGAAAACTTGCTATATTGATCTTCTAAAAAAAAAAAACCACGAAAAAACTTTTCAAGTATACTAGTGTTCTAAAATAATTCTGCTGTGTGTTAACCTTCATTGCAGGCAAATGGCATAAAAATTGGCCCTCAACATGCTGCCACTAACGCAACACTTGCAGGCAATCAGGGAGGACAACAAGCTGGAGGAGGCTGCTGTTGAGCCTGTTTTTACTTTCTAGCTGCCTGGATGGGGCCTACTAACTTGTTTGTTCACCCTTCCCTCCCCCCCGCCCCGCTCGCCTCCACTTCTATTCAACTGAGACATGAAACTTGTAAGTTGGTTTCCTGTTGCAGAAGAAGACTTTATCCTTCAAATTCTTGTATAACTTTGAATAAATGGTTAATGTTCACTTAAAGACAGATTTTGGAGATTGTATTCATATCTATTTACATTTGATTTCTAGGTCAATTGATGTGATTATTTTTGTTAAATGTTGTCTTGTGCCCTTGACTACGAACTGAATTGTATTAAACACTACAAAGTCATCTGAGTATTTTAATCAGTTTGTGTAGTTAGGTTTCCCAGCTCCTGCGGTTACCTAATGTTTAATATTGTAGAGCTGTCCTCAAGTTTTTTGTCAATTTTCAAGGCTATAAAGAGAAGCGGAAGGACTCTTTTAATTCTGTATTTATCACTTTCTGTATATATAGTTTAATAACCTGCTTGGGTGTACTTGCCAAGCTAGAATTCTTTAATGCATTTGCATAAATTCTATACTACTTAGAGCTTGGAAACTACAGAAGCATTAATAGAAATTGCTTGGATGCTAAATTTTAAGCCTTTTTGACATTGTTAGCATGTTCATCCTCCCCTGTCATTATCCTGAAGTCCAAGAGAAATGCTTAATGTATATTACTAGAGGCTACATACGTGCTATCTATTTTAATGCCAAATGTTTGCTGTTTGTCCACAATTTCCACAGCACCTCTTCAGAAATGGATTAGCTGTTTGCCTTAACGAATACTATAGGTAAAAACAGAGTGTGAAGGAAAAGTAGAGGAGGGGTTGATAAATTTTGCATGGCACATTAGAAAAATGCTCATCTTTTCTTAATGTGGTTGGTTTTGTTTTTTTTTTTCCACTTGTTTACCACTTGATTTCTGGGTATATTTTTCATGCAAGGACAGTTTTTTCAACCTAAATGTACAGTGGTTGTGTAAAGTTTTCTTTTAGTGACAACTTGTAATCCTAAATATATGGTAAGCATCTTGTCTATTGTGAAGAGGGTGTGAAAATAAAATCTGCCTATTTGGAAATCTTGATGAAAATCCAACCTAGAAATGCTTTGGTACTTATTACGGTGGGTGGTCGGGGGGGGTGTTTTGCCTCAAATGAAAGGGTTGCAACAATGCAAACCAAAATCCTGTGTTTAAGTGTTTATTTGTTAAGTACAAAATATTCATGTCACTTTTCCTACAAATGAGGAAACGACTGCGTTTCCACCTCATCCTATTTATATAAATTGCAGATAAAAGGGTGACATTAATGCTAGGCCATGCTTCATGTATCTAAAAAAAAGGGGGGGGGGGGGAGGGGGGGGGAAAGACTACANGAGGGGCAATGACTGCAAAACTTTTGTGTTACTGGACCACTACTGACTGCAACACAACACTGGGGGACATGGATCCTCATGTCATCCATTCTTATTGTCAGACCTTTAACATCGAAAGTGAATAAACTTCGGCCTGACAGGTGTAATATAACAGTGGTTATGAGATTAAATAAAGTTTAAAAAAAGTGAAACTTTTTGTTTGTGTCTGGGGGAAGGGACAACTGAGAAGGATTGATGTTAGTTGCTGACTTCAAATCTTTCTTACACAGTCAGAAGTATTATTAGCCATGTAATATAATTTTTTCAACTATTTAAATTCATAAGAGGGTACCCATTTACATACTTTCAACTGTTCATTACGTAGTATTTATATTTATAAAACACACACACTTGTTGCTTCAGTTGAAGTTTGAAAATTGTGCTGCATGACATTGAAACCACAGGACTGAATTGCATTGATGCCAAGGGAAAACTGCCTCGTAGTAACTAGCTGCTTACGAGAAGGAAAGAAGGAACAAGAGTGCTTGTTTGAATTAACTGCTTGAAGATGTTTTTGGAGCTAGCAACATTGCAGAACTCAATAGTTTGAGATGGGAGAAAAGTATGCTCTTCTGTAGCAGCCTCAGTTATGTTACAAATGGGAGCAAATTTGTCATAGCTGTAAAACTTGCCCCTGTTAAGGGAGCAGGGGAGGGGAATTGTACCTGAGAAGAACAAAAGTGCGTTTTGTTTTAAGTGGTGATGATTTATGAAACTAAAACTTCTGACAGCCACTCATTTTCTGAAAGCGTGGAAGATGTGTAGGATTGACCAGGAATCTAGGGCTGTTACAGCAAAGAGCCACCAGTGCTTTTGGGTCGTGGGTTGTTTATTTTGGTGGGGGGGCGGGGAGCAGGCAGGGGGAATGTGCTCTGACTTACTATAGTCATGTGTGCTTACCGATTTTTGGTGGTGGTGATTTTTTGGTTTTATTCTGTTGGTTGGTCCTGGTTTATATGCCAGTCTTTTACTGTGCGTTAAGAATCTGCTACTTTCAAAAAGGAGCGAGAGCAAAACTGAAGTTTCCTCACATTCTGGCTGGCTTTTTGTCACAAGCTTTGTGCGTATGTAATCCTTTTGTTGCCAGTTAGAAATCTGTATTTTTTGTTGTTTTTGAGAAGCCGCTGATCCTGTTTTATCATAATAGAATTTGAAAATTATATAGCACAGAACCTAGCAGCTGGGTTTACTTCTACAGCATGTGCTTTACAAGGTTGTTCTTTCACAGGTTTCAGTTTTACTTGTACATGAGTGACTGATAACTTGCTT
The DNA here is from genome assembly GCA_013399365.1 of Pampusana beccarii. Lineage (NCBI taxonomy): Eukaryota > Metazoa > Chordata > Aves > Columbiformes > Columbidae > Pampusana > Pampusana beccarii. Next base: position 340,172 of record VWYH01001699.1, on the reverse strand, counting down.
GGCTTTCCTGTTGAATTCCAGTTGCTTTTATTGGTTGTGTTTTCGTAACAAAAGACTTTGAAATATTAATTGTTCTCCAGCAACTTGGACAGCTGTTATATGTAATGACTATTGATACTGAAAAGTCATAACACGGAGCAGTTTCGCTGTACTCCCAGTTTAGCATACGGTATAAACCATAGTTAACTTACAAAAAAGTAAATTTGGAGTGACAAATCCTCTAAGCCTGACTTAAGACTTGTCTCTTATTTCTACTTATAATGAGAAGCTCCAGGAATTTTGGCAGTCATTTAAGAAAGATTAACACTCCTCTGTCTTCTACCTGTTTCTGTTGACTTCAGTCATTCTGATTTATTCCTGTACAAGATCGGACGCAGCAGCAACTTAAGGTAGATGACTGCCAAAATACTTAGTGATACGCTAAAATAACGAGAGGCTGTCTGCAGCCCCTACCAGGCAGCCAGCTCTCTGTTCCCTGCTCCAGCGATGTCTCTTTCCTACTGTGTTATGCTTTTTGTGACACTTAATTCATTGTGTTGACTAACTGAAGGGCCTTCAACTGCAATATTTATATATTGGTGGGGCTAGAAGGGCACAGATTAGTTTTAGGCTAAATGGTGTACATTTAAGTTGGGAAATTGATTTGTGCCTCAAGAGTTTAACTGTGAGTGTTAGAGCACTAAATCTGTTCTTGGGTGGAAAGGAAAACCTTGTATCAGGATCTCAGTTACAATTAAACTGAATCCAAGTGGAAAAAAAAAAGTGTATTAAAAATACTAGAAATATCATAAGACAATTTTTTTGTATTAAAGGTTTGGGATTTTGTTTAAGTAATCGTTCTAAATGAGGGCACCCCAACATGCCTGCATTTTTTCCTCGAAGTTGTTACCAGTAGGGTGTTGCTTTTGTAAATGCTGAAGTCCATGATGGCGATTGCTCTTGATGGCCTATTCCTTTAACGCTACTGATTGTCCTACTGCTTTCTCCTTAGTTGTTTGTTGTTTGTGTTTCTTTTTCTCCTAAATGAACTTTCTCTTGTGTATTATCTCCTTTTTGTCTTGTCTGTCCTGTTATTCTTTCATTCAAACCGAATCCCGTAAGCAAAGTGCTGGCTCGCCATCTTTACCACGCCACATCCGTTACCCCTCCCCTTAAGGGAATTTGCCCACTATGGGGCATTTGCTTTGGGGATTAAGAGGGATATATTGTGTTGCTGCATGATTTAAAACCACGAGGTATTGCATGGGTTCTTTTACGTGTTACACATACTGCTTGTACTGTTTTGCGAGGCGGGGGGGGGCGCGATATAATTTGCTTGTTCCTCTTCCACTGTTGCATGGGAGGGGATGGGGAGAAGGAAGAAGACTAACAGGTTTTATTTAGATATCTTCATAAATTTGTTTGCTGATATCATACTTAAGTATATACTTGATGTTCCTCCCCCTAGAATCTCTGGGTTTTCTTCTGCCATATTACGGCAATGTAACTTTAACAGTATGCAGTGGTGATTTATTTTAATACGGTACTGAAATCTCCATTTGTAAATAATCCAGGCTGCTGCTGTGTAAGTAGCTGATGAAATGTCTTTACTGGGTCTGCTGCCTATGAAAGAAACCACAACATTAGGCAATAAAAACTACTAACAGAATGTTACAAAACCAAGACCATGACAAAAAAGCAGCATGTTGTGGATCTATCATTTTTATTCTTGGGAGAGATTTTATTATTTTTGGAACTATTACAAGACTTATGTTAAATATTGTGGATGATAAGAGGAAACAGACTCTTGGCAAACATGGAAAACCAATTACAGCATATTACCCTATTCCCCTTCCAATAAAGGAGGGGCGAAGCTAAAAGTTTATTCTTTGCTTAGCAGCTGGAGGAGAGGGAAAAAGGAAAAAAAAAAAAAAGGCATTCAGCTTTAGGATTGGCTTGAGGAAGGAGATTGTTTCTGTAGCAATCTTACCAGGGGCAGTCCAAGCAAGGAGGCAAAACCAGTGTGCTCTGCAGTCAGTTTTACCCCAGTCTAAATTAGTACACTGTTGTCAGGGGAGCGCTGATTAAATAAACCACTATTCTGTACTATCAGGTATGCTGTTCACTTAAAAATAAATTTTTAAAATTGGGCTTGGTTGCAACCTTCGGCACTGCGTATCTCCCTGTTGTGGTGATAAGCATTTCCAAAAACTTGTTTTGACAAACTGGAACATGTATCTGATACTCAGACATGGGATTTAACTGCTTCATCCTGTGGGTTTGTGTGATATGAAGGTGAAGTAAGGCGTAGGGAAAAGCTACTCGAAAGGTTATTTAGAATCCGGTCTACTGCACTGTCTATACATCCATTTGAACTCCTCTCCCAAATTACAGCTCTTGTAAAACTGTCCATGGCAGCATGACTGTGGATAAATCAATGCATCAGGATATTTTGGTTCCCACCCCCTGTACAGCATAGCTATGATTTTTAAAATTCCTTCTTTAAAGAGTCAGAGATATGAATGTTTATATTGGGCAGAATCTTGTTGATCGCTGGGACTATGGTATGTTTGGTGTAAATTATAGCAGGATCTAATTAGCTTTTCTTAAGTGAAGCCCAGTACCATGTATCAGACTACCTGGAAGATGATTGTTTACTTTTCCTAGATTTAGACATAAAATACTGAGAGGGAAGAAGAGCCTCAAGTGAGATGACAGCTCAAAAGAGACCAAGGTATAGTTTTAAGAAATGTCAATTTAACGTTGTCCAAGCTGAAACAGTTGAGTAAACTGTACGTTTTCTGATTACGGCTTGGGAAAACATTTTCAGATGCAGGAAATGTCTGAAATAATGTGATTTATAAGACAACCAGTGAGGTTGTGTCCTGTCTCTCCTGAAGATGATGTAGGGCGAAGCTGTCGGTTTACCAGGCACTGCCCAGCCCCCAGACGCTGCCTCCTGCGTCTGGGAAGGTGGTGCTACTCCAGAACTGATGTCGTGAAGCAGGTTTTAAATTTGGACACCCCAGTGCCAGGTGCATAGTGGCGATGCTGAGACCGGAGCTGGGGCAGCTTCTAGACTTGGAAAAAGCGTACATGTGGTTTCAGGAGGGGAGCTGGGAACAGAAACAGCGGCAAAGAGCACGAGGCAAAGTAACCTGAATACACATACGACACCTCTCTGGGATCGTTGTACACAAATGCAGCAAAGTTATGTCTTGAATGTAGTTGAAAGCAGATTTTTTTTTTGGTCACATTTTAATTTGTGAGGATGACTGGACCTTACTAATGGCTTACTGGTTAGGTTCACGTCAAAAGTATTTAAGACAGAGAATATCAGAAGCTAAAAAATTGTGTTTCTGGTGTCCTTGAGAGTCAATCCAGCCACTTCTAAGCAAAGCATGACTGACCTAAAATAACTGGTCACTGATGACAGTCTGTCAGCCCTCAGTGCTGTGCAAAAACCCAGCGGATGGGCTGTGCCCATTCTCCTTGCGTCGTGGTGTTCAACTCCGATCTTATCAGTAAAACATTCCCACACAGAAATGAAAATGCTTGTGGTGCCTCTCATAGCTGTTGCTGTGATGCAGAAAGGAAGCTTGTGAAGTAAAATACGTGCGCTATTTTAATCCTGTCTTAGATGCGTTTCTGTAAAGCCAAGTAACTACAGCAAAAAGGGCATCGATGCCACCGAAGAAAATCTACCTTGTGCAGTTATGTCACAGCACCGGCCTGCAGGACTGACCGCTATGCATCGTAAATTAATGCTTCGGCATTTTCTCTGGATTCCTATCCAGGTCTGAGTCTATTTTCTTTCCAGTTTTCAGAGCTCCGTGTCTTGTATGTTTCTTCACATCTTCTGTACCTCACTTCTCTTCCTTTTTGTGACTTCTCCCACCTTTTCCTACTTGGAGTTTGGGGGTGGGTCTCTGCTTAGGGGGAATGACTCAAGAAAAGTAGCAGCGTATTTACAGTTCCCTATTCGTCTGGAAGACCTTTATTAACTATCACTGGTGAAAAACTTTTATTTCTCTATTTTGGATGAAGTGACGTTTGCTTATAACAATGCCACTACGTAATCTTTACATACAGACTTGGTCACAGACCTGCCTGTTTAACTCTGTGGAGGAGCTGGGAGAAGTACAGGGCAGGTCAGGGCGCTGAGTTTTTGCATCCGAGTGGTGCTTTTTTGTTTGTTTTGGGCTTTATTTTCAAGTTGTACATGACTTCATTCCATCCTACTGCCTTTCTGGTTTAATTTAATTGCCATGCAAGGTGAAAAGCAGTTTTCCTTCAAAGTGAGGTGAACTCTGGAGTTGTAAAGTTGCTGAGTTACTGTTGCTCACCAAACGTAAAGAGCATCTCTTCAGGGTTGCAGGAGAGGAAAAGCTACTCCTGAAACTGTTGCGTCAAGAGGCGAGGGATAAGCCTGCTTGCTGCAGGAAGGAGGAGATGTCTCTCATTATCTGGGTGCTGGGAGCCCATCTGATGGAGCCGTCTCCTCTTCCTGCTCCGCAGGGGCTGAGGCGTCTCCCTGAGGTATGCAAAGCACCGGTGTGATACTCCCCGGGCTTATTAACCACTATCAGCTGGATCTGTTTGCTCCAGACTCCACCTTTGCTTGGAAAGCCCTTGCAATTCCATGAGGTAATTCTTCCTCCTAGTGCTGTGGCTTGTTATGACTACCATCTGCTCCTATCAGAAGCCAGGGCAGAAAATGAAGAAAGCCTACTCTGAAATCCCTGTGTGCCATGGCTTCCTCTTTCACAGAATCACAGAATGTTAGGGATTGGAAGGGACCTCAAAAGATCATCCAGTCCAATCCCCCCGCTGGAGCAGGAACACCCAGATGAGGTTACACAGGAAGGTGTCCAGGCCGGGTTTGAATGTCTCCGGAGAAGGAGACTCCACAACCTCCCTGGGCAGCCTGTTCCAGTGCTCTGTCACCCTCACCGAGAAGAAGTTTCTTCTCATATTTAAGTGTAACCTCCTGTGTTCCAGTTTCCCCCATTGCCCCTNTCACCCCACCCCTCAGTCTCCTCCAAGCTAAAGAGACCCAGCTCCCTCAGCCTTTCCTCGTAAGGGAGATGCTCCACTCCCTTCATCATCTTTGTTGCCCTGCACTGGGCTCTCTCCAGCAGTTCCCTGTCCTTCTTGAACTGAGGGGCCCAGAACTGGACACAATATTCCAGATGTGGTCTCACCAGGGCAGAGTAGAGGGGAAGGAGAACCTCTCTCTCCATCCTGCCAGGGAAGGCTTTGGCTCTTGCCATCGTGGCAGTGGTTGGACTGGCAGGGAGGGTGAAACACCCAGGCAGAGCCACCATCTCCCTGCCAGCCCAGCAGCCTGACCAGCCGCCACGCTTGGGCCTCCCAGGCCTGTGGGCTCCCGCAGCCACGGGCTGAGCTGCAGCTGTGAGGTGAGAACCTGCTCACGCGGCACCGAGGCCTCCACGGCTGCTCTGGGGCCGGTATAAATCTACGTTATTTTGATTTAGCTCGGATTGATTGGGAACAGGTCCGGACTAACATACCATAAACACCTATTAAACCGAAATAAATACGTCTACAGGGGGCTTAAGTTAAACGGGTGCAGCTTTGCCTGCGGCGGGCCCCGCACACGGCGGCCCCCACGGAGCGCGGCCCTGGCAGGGCGCCCCCCGGCCTCCGCACGCCGGGCGGCACTGGTGCGAGGGCCGGGACTCAGCCGAGCCCGGGGCCG
>VWYH01001699.1:322910-334399 GCA_013399365.1 Pampusana beccarii | reverse complement strand
CGGGCCGGGGGGTCCCCTGGGGCCGGCGGCGGGGCGGGGGCTCCTCCGCAGCCCCAGCGCCGCAGGTGGGGGTTGGCCCGGTGGCCTGAGCGCGGCCGTCACCACGGCAACCCCCTCACCCCCCCATCAGCCGCTGCTGGCTCTTCCCCGCCGCGCTGCGGTGTGAGGGGCGAGCGCAGGCGGGCGGTTGGCGGCGGCCCCGGACGGCAGCCGAGCGGAGCCGAGCGCTCCGGCTGCCCTGCCCGAATCCTCCGCAGCGGCTGCCTCGCCGTGTCCTGCGCGAACTTGTCCGCGGCTCCCGGCGGGATTCCCGTGGCCACAGCGTGAGGAAACGGGCCCGGCGGCTCAGGCTCCGCGCACCGAGCGGCCGCGGCAGGGCAGCCGGGCAGGAGCGCGCCCGGAGCCCCGTCCGACAGCGAAGGCTGAGCCCGGAAAGGTGAGACCTCCCCCGAGCGGACCGGCGTGAGGAGCCCCCAGAGCAGAGCAAGGGGCGCGGAGTGCGGTCAGCGCTGTGTGCGGGACCCCGTCCCCGGCGTTACTTACGGGGGTCACTTACGTACACACCCCGGGGGACGCTCCTCCCTTTGGGCGTTTGCCTGTGGAACAGACGCGTTCCGCCGGCGCTCAGCGCCGTCCCCGCGCTCCGGGCGCGCTGCCGTGCGAGTGCGGAGCTGGAGGGGCGGCCTCGGCACCGCAATCGTCCCCCGCAGCCCGGGGATGGGCTTCTGGCGGGCCCGCTAGGGCAGGCAGCCCGTGCCCCTTCCCCTGCAGACCCTGCCCGCCCCGCGGTCCGGCTCTGCCCCGGCTCCAGCTGGAGCGCCGCTGGCTGACCCTGTGGTACCCGGGCGGCTCTGCGGCAGTGCAGGCACGATATCGCTATTCTGATTGGATAAATAGTCGGAAAATTGAATTTTTAACTTATTCCACTGCATTCGATTATTTTGTAATGCTGTCTCCAAAATATTTTCAATTCGTGTTGAAAAGGTACTGCAGTGGAGGAAAACCTCTTTCACTCTATTTTTCTACTTGGCAAAATGAAGGTGAGAAAAGCAGTGGAGGTAGGTATTTTGGTCTTTAAGTGGTCAGACAATTGAACTTCTATGTCTGCAAATTCTTTCACAATATTAGCAACGAGTAAGCATTTTTACTGTTACCTATTTTACTTGTGAATGCAGCAAGAGTCTATCTGGATTGTATACCCCTGCACGTGCCTTCTGTACCGATACTGGCTTTAATTTTAGTATAAACTAGACTGCCCTCATCTAAAGAAAAAACAACATAGAGAAAAGAGAAGTTCCCCATAAAGTCAACTTCCCATTAATTAAAGTCTTCCGTGGATGACTCTACTAAATGTGATGCTTGGACAGTAAAGTTTCGTCTTACAAACACGAAATAACATTTTCTTTTTGCTCTAAAAGTTAAAACTCAATGAAGTGCTTAAAAGCTGACGGTGGGTGTAGGCAGTATTTGCCTGGACAACTCCTTCAGTTTTAATTTGCTTTTTGGGACGGGTAGAGCACACCACAGGCATTCGGGGACATTTGGCCCTTCTGAGCAGTTTCTCATTGAGGAGGCAGATAACTAAACTGTAAACTCAGAGTGAAACCATTTCAATGCTCAGAGATGAACAGCTCTTCTCCTTTTTTGGCCTCCTGACATCCCTAGTTTAGGCGGGTTTAAATAAATGGAGAAACGTATTGTACGCAATGCATACTTTTAGGTACACACTAGTAGTGTGTATACATTGAAATACGATTTAATAGAAAGACAAGCAGCATCTGAAAAGCACATAAGCCTAACTGATTCCAGACACAACTGGCCTGGATTTTGTTTCCTCTTATTCCAACTTTCTGACCTTGTAAAAATTATCTTGATTATGTTATACTAGAACAAGGCCACGGTCTTGCGAAAAATGACCACGTGTGCCAGTGCTGAGAAATACCAAGTGGAGCACTGTGTGTGGAACAAATGTCGACAACATTAGGCCCCAATTTCGTTTGTTTGCTTTCCTTTGCTTATATCTAATCATGGTGAAGCAATAGTCTCACTTCTGCTAAAAGCTGAATTTGGGTTTTCATTTCTAAAGGAGGTGAAAAATGTGTGGTAAAACTTATTATTTGAGGTGGATTACAGGTTTTAAATTCTTACAGTAGTTTAAGCTACTGGGATTTTATGACATTTAGACTGGGGCAAAGAACAGTGAGGGTTTAAAAATAAGTATGGCCTGTAATTTTTTCAGTATCTTTGTTTTTCAGAAGATCGTTTCTAGGGATTGGTAGGAAAGTTTAAGGACTTGCTGATTTTGATGATAACCCTTAAAATACCATTGTGCCTTTGTATAAACACTTAAAAAAGACCTAGGACAGCATAAAGTGTTAGATGTGCTGCTGCCTTTGGCACTGGAGGACTGAGTATAATTATATCTTCTGCTTGACAAAAATCCAAGGCCCAGGTACGCTGATCTTTTTATTGCAATAGCTGCTGCTGCTCCTTCCATTTGGGAATCCGCAGCTTGCTGGCTTTAAATCTCTGGGAAGAGCTGTGACAGGAAAAACATCTTTTCAACATTTTGAACTGAACAGGTGATCCCTCTCTTTATTTCTTTGACGGCTCTCTTTTTTTTTTTTTCCCAGGATGGAGAATAAACGACGTATTTGTGCCTTTGTCAGCAAGACTCCCATGGGACAATCCTTGTAAGCACTGGGGTTGCCTGTTGGGTAGCAAGGAGGCTTTTATAAGTAACTCCAGGTGGAAGTGGGCCTTTTCCTGCTCCTCCCTCCGTCCTGCTGCAATTCCCTCTCATCCAGGCCCTGAGAGCTGCCTGCCCCTCAGATGGAGCCGCTAATGTAAGACAGTTGTGGTCACTTGACCAAGATACTAGAATATCTGCCTTTACTTCTGTTGATTCACTGATGTTCTGGGGAGTTTCCTTGTCTATAACATAGCACGTCAACTTATGGTGGTCATACAACAGCAAATATAACTTGAAAAATTAAGCTTATCTCTAAAGACAATGAGCAGCTTTTATATGTCATTCAACTTGATTTCTAAAAAGTTGGCATCAGTAAGGCTGCAGTGTTTGAGCTTTTTAGCTCCCTTGCCAACATTTCTTATTTCCCTACAGAATCCATGGTGGAAATGGTGTGTGGTAGATGATTTATTAAACAGAAAAAACTGACAGCACGTGCATTGTTCTGACCCAAAAGCCACGTTGCTAACCTGCTACACCAAACATTAAACGATTAATATTATTATAAATATCTGTTGTCTTTATCTTCTAGCAACTGTTTTACATCTTCTTTTCTGTTAAGTTGCAGAAGAGCTACAAGTAAAATCCTGCCACTTTAGAAGCGGTGATATAATCTGTGCTCTCAGTGCGAAAAAAAAACCTCAGCATGTTCCGGCTTGCATTTTTTTTAAGAGAGGAAACAATTGGTCCATTGCTTAAAAAGTTGTGCCATTCAGTGCAGCGATGCCTCATGTGCAGCCTCCAAAGGGTGAGCGGTGGCGTTTGAGAGGCATCGCACGTCCCCTCCCTCCTCTGCCACCACAGGATGAGGACGCCAGGTCTTTTCTGCCTGAACTGAAACAAGCAAGTTCTGTCCATCTACCAGGAACATACAAGTAAATATAATGATTGTGTAAGTTGCTGGTAATACCCCAAGCATAAACAAACTTCTGCATAGGAAAGGTGAGTTTCTGGCGGGTTTCCAGGGGAGTTCCCTCAGCGCTGCAGAGCTGAGGCATTCCACTTTAAGGATATGACAAATTTTAGATATTTATGCAAGACAGAAACAGAGGAGGTGCGTAATGTAGGGATAATGTAGGGATACAAAATGCGGTGTCTGGTGGTGTGGGTACTTTTCACACTGACCTGTGGCTCTAGGTTTATTTCTTCACAACCGGCAGTTGGTGGTATCGAACACCTCTGCTGTCAAGTCATGTCAGCAGGAATGACAACTGCGCAGCATCGCATGATCCAACATGTCTTCTTTGAAGTGTCTGGATGAACTGACGTGCTCCTTTGTCTGTGGGTTGCTATAATCAGAGTGTATTTCGTTAAATTCAGTTTTAAATTTAGTATTTGTAAGGTTCAGTTAACAGTGCACTGTTTTAAATACTTCAGTGATCAAACTCTAGTTAGCCAGGCAGTTGTTTATTTTCTTGCAGTGAAGTGCTGCACAAGGGATACGCATTTGGCTGGGTTGGGAGAAACTGTGAAGATCATACAGGTAAGTTTTAGTCCTTACACGTTTGCTGAATGTATCTCACACATTTTGAACATCTCAGTACGCACAATAATTAATGCAGGCTACAGTGTGAGTGCATTATCCTTTTCCTCCATATTATGCTGTTTCCATAGTGTTGATTCATATTCAGAGTTTTGGCCCTTCAAGGGTTCTGTGCCAGTGGGACGAAGACCACAGCTGACATCTTTGCTGCTATACATAAAAATATTTTGATATATGGATTGATATAATGCAGAGCACGTTTATGAAACGTGTCAATTACACCAAGATGGGAGGTGGTGACCACTATGGATGATCAGTTCAGAAATCAAAATGAACTTAATACATGCAAAAGTGAAATTCAGTTAAAACAATCGTCAGTTTCTTGGAGAAATCAAGGTAGATGGTTACAGTGGGGTTGTAGAGAATCACTAACAAAACAGCAACAGACAATGCGATGCTTTTGCAAAATGCAATGCTCTCTTAGGATTTATCAATAGGTGGCATATGTAAGTCATAGAGAAAGATTGTAAAGATGACTCCACTAAGTGCCAGTAAGGCCTGAGCTGCACTATTGCCTTTGGTTTCGTGTTCTGTGCTGAAAAATAAAGTACAGGATATGGCAAGAAAAAATAAGAGATGTAGAATACAAAAGGAAAAAAAAAGGGGGGGGGGGGGCATGTTGAGCGTGAAAAGTAATTTTAAGAGGGAATTATTAGATAAATTTTCCAATGTGTAGAAGGTTAGAAGAGGCTTGATCAACTGTTTTTGAATGCTGGGGGAAAGATGAGATAAATCAGATCTGTACAGAGGGAAGATGTCTCAGACTGGATATTAGGAGGGTGGGACGTTGATTTAAACTGGATATTAGGAGGGATGAGGGGAGGTGCAAGGGATCTTTTACATCATTATGGTGAAATACCAGAACAAGCTGCTTAGGAAGTTCGGGTATCTGCTCCACGGACGGTTTTTGAGAACAGGTTAGACAAACATCTGTTGGGGATTGTCTGGGGCTACTTTATCCTGTCTTTGTGTGGCATGGGGGGACCAGATGGTCTCTTCAGATCCCTCTCAGTCCTCTCCCTAGAAGTTCACCAAGCAGGGAGGGGAGTGGACCCAAGTTTAATGAGAAAACGGTATCATCCTATTAGCTGATCCTCTTTCAGAATAGAAAACGAATCAGAGAGAAACCACATCTAACTTAACTATATAGGTAAATTGTTGTTGACTTCCAATTTTATGAAGCATTTACCGAAAAATACACGGAAAAGTCATAAAACTAACCCTTTAAGGTGTTCCTCACTGCATTTGTAGTGTAGCGGTTTAAAGAAAAAAATTTAAATGTATCTTTTTCTCAATGAACAGAAGTAGCAAAAATACCAAGCTTGTAAGTATTTTTCAAGGATATTACAAATGTGTGTTTGGGTGTGGATTTTAAATTGCTTCCCACTGTAAAAGAAGCAGCCACAACACGCATAGCTGTTTCTGACCCTATCCGAAAGTGTTGCATCTGGGTGCTCCGTGCACACGCAAACCCAGAAGATAATCGCGACTCTTGCTCCCCAGTCCACAGAAGGAACAAGTTGTTCAGTACCTGCTTTGGGAAAAAAAAAAAAGAGGCGTCTTGAAGGAAAACTGAATGGAACCGTGAAAGTCGGCGCCTCGCTTCCTTGGCAGGTGAACTCTGTGACTGCCGCGGCGTCTCCCTCCCTCCCTCCTTCCCTCCCTGCCTCCCCCGGGCTGCCCGCTGGGAAGTTCCAGTGAAACGTGGCTGCTGCGGAAAGCCCTGCTCGCAGCGAGGAGAGGAGACGTGACCTCTCGGCGAGTCACATCCAATTTTACAGGCGGCTCTGAGTCAGGGTGGAGCCCGTGAACTGAACTTTGCGCTGAAGAAGGAAGTGATGTTGGTGGCAGCCTGTGTTGCTAAGCAGATGAGTTGCCGTATTTTTGTGTCAGCTGATAGTTTCGTCGGGTGTGTGACTTCATTCTTAGATACGGTGCCTTCCATTTATTAAGGATAAAGGTCAGAAATTGTCAGCAGGGTGATCGCTGTGTCTCTCCATATAAGAAGAGGCATGTTCTACTGAGCCGTCAAAGCTGGAAACGGGAGTCCTCAATGCCGCTTCTGCACGGAGAAAGCAAAACCGACCGTGAAGCTGTCAGTTCATGTCACAGTCCAAGAGCTAACGTCCTGGCGAGCGGGGATGTTGTGGAGTAGGTCAGTTCCCCAGCATTGCTCCATTTTTATCAGAACTCACTACTGTTCCCGATTAAAGAAGCGGCCTGTCTAACCAGTGTCTTGTCTCCAGCAGGAACCGGAACTGGGGGGCTGAGGTGAGCAGCCGGGCACTGGGCTGTTAAATCAGAATTTAGGTGGGAAGCTGAGCGATCCCGCCTCTGCGGTAACCCGGGCGGTGAGTCTGTCGGGGAAGGAGAGCGAGTTGTTTATCGCCCGTGCGGCGCTGGCACTCCCGTGGGTGCCACCTCCCCGCTGTCCGGGGCGTCACGGGGAAGCGGCAGCACCTGGGCAGCGTTTCTGAGAGTTGTGATAGGGAGAGCGCCGGCAGCTTTGGGGCAGCTGCCCACAGCCGCCCGTGTACGCGCGCAGCCCACGGTGACGAGTCACGATGTGCTGTCTCAGACGGCATTTCCACCTATTCCCACCCCCAAGGCTTTGGTTAAACCCTTAAGTTACGCTCGAGAGCACTCTATGTTGTTATCCTTGTTCTGAGAGATACCACTGTGTCCAAAAACTTCCACAGGAAAGAATAGATTCTGAGAAGAGTACGGATTCTTGCTGTTGGGTTCCCAAGGGTGCGGCAGCGGGGACGCTGACGTCCCTTGGGGAGTTTTGTCCCTGGACAGTGTGGCAGGTGAGCGGCACATGGGCAGGAGCTGCCGGAGCTTGCTGCCCCTCCGCTTTTCTGGTTCAGTTGCTCAGTTAAGGAGCTCCCTGCCACAGGAGTGGCTGTTTGGGCCAGTTCCAGCTTTTGTCGCTCCAGCTGGCTGGAGTTTCAGCGGAGGGGGGAAGAAAAAGAAGAGAAAACCGGCCCACACAAGTGTCTCCCCTGGCTTGCCCTCTGCTCGCTTAGCTTGCTGGTGCCACAGGGTGGCTCCTTGTAGCACTCGTGTTTCTAACGTTTTTAGCTTTTCAGCTGAGATCGCTAAGGTTGTTCTTTCTGATACAAGTCTACTGCTTCCTGATACGAGCCGAAATCCACGTGCCCTCGGTACTTCGGTGTGCTGTACGCTGGTGAACAATTTCTTCTAAAAAAGGAATATTCTTTAGCGCGTGGCATGTCATTATTTTCTGTGCCCTTTTGGCCACTTTACCCTCTCAGTCTCACGGGCTTCCATTGCTGCCTACTTTTTGAGAAACTTTTTTGAGTAAAACTTTCGCTTGTGAAAGAAAAAGGAACCATTTTTCCTTTTCGCTTCTTCTCCATTTGGCTGAAACAATGTTCAGAGATGAATAAAACGTGAGTATGTGTCAGAGTCATTCGTTTACGGAGTCACTTCCCAGCAATCGTGGGACAAAACGTGCTGCCTTGGCTCATCTGAGGCTGCGACATGCAGTCCCCAAAACCAAACCTGGAGTGCCTGAAGGCCAGCTACCCCAAAGCACAAGTGATCGGGAGCTTGAGCTCCTGGTGCAGTTTCGCATCTCTCTCCTTGCACAAACAGAAGTAAAAGAAAGGCTGTGAGATGAGAAGTTGTTGAGTTTTGGGTACATCTGTACAGAATTTCCTTGGGAACTGCAAGTTCCTTCAGCAAAGCACAAAAGCCTTTTGGCAGGCGGCAGCTGGAGCGTATGGCACAGGCACAAGTGCTTTCTGTCGGAGCTGATGCCCGGGTTGGACGCTGGCGGTGCTGAGCAGGTGAGGAAGCAGATGCACTCACTGGAGCTTTTCTCAAGCGGGGTGGGTTGCTCTGAGCTCACAAGAACTGCTGGGGCCCGGCTGTGCGCGGCTCGTGCGGGGACTCGGGGTCGCGGGGTGTCGTCTGCCGCCTCCCCAAGTGACAACGTCCAGAGCTTGGGGTCACATTTCACTGTACCTGCCTTTGAAAACAGATGCTCCTTCTTCAAAGTCTACTGAATAAATAACCTTCCTTCGTATTTTCATGTGATATTAAATCATTTGCATTTTGTAACACTGGTGTTTTAAAGTGGTTGTAAATGCCGCTTGGTAATCTCTGTGCTGAACTTCTTAGGGAGTACATTAACTTATCTCTGGTAATTATGTCTTTCATACACAGTGACTTGCTCAGCTTTGTACAAACTATCCCCACCTTGAAAGTTTACCTAGTTAGGTAAAGGGTAGCAATTCACAGGGGTTTTGCTGGTGCACATACCCTTGCTCTGCAACTGCCGTTGAAATTCTCAGCCATTAATGCAAATTCTTCCTGATCTGCAAGCCAAATGGCTGCCTGCATCACACGGATCACTTTGTCCCAGCAGCATACAGAGGGCTGGGTGGCTACAAGTGAATTGTCATCCTTGTCATCTCTTGGCTATTTTAATAAGCTGCTACCAATAAGGTTAATCATGAAGAACTGCCGTGTCGCTGTTTCCTCGCTCTCCTATGGAGCCGCGAAGTGCGCGTTGGTAACTCGGGGAGTTACAACTTTCTCTTTGGGGACGAGCTGAAGCACGAGTTAAGGTTTCAGAACCTTTTCCTCTGTAGCAGCTACACAATGATGTATTTTGTCCAGGTCTGGTGCTACCACTGCGTGTGCACGTGTGTGAACATCTGCCACACCGGGCCGTGTCCCACCATGGGGTGGTGAAACCCCTGCAGCGCTTCTCCTCACTCTGCATTGCCTGTTATTGCTGAGGGGTTGGAAAGCGGCCGTAATTCTCCCCGTTCTGTGAAAGTGCTGTTCGCGAATTCTGTTTCTTCTAATGCTGGAAAACGTTGGGAGACTCCCATCACATTTTTATTAGCTGAATAGTCAGCCAGCTGATTTCACAGGCCACGGCCTGAAGATGATTTATGGGACCCAGGGAGCTGGTTCTGTGCCTTCAGCAAGAGACACACACCAGAAACTCTGGGGGTTTTTTTTGCCTTGGAACAAACGTTTAACTAAGTACTTACACGTGTGCTCCCTTGTTGTTGGTGCCATGCGAATATACTTCTTTTTGAAAGAAATGCTGTATTTCTTTGATTGCCTCACCCTGTCACCATGATGTTCTTTAAACCCTTTTCATGCTCAGAAGCTTTGCAATCTGATTTCTGCTCAACAAGAAACTGAAACAAGTTTCTAGGGGGAGCAGTGAGGCTGCTGGTAGTTGGTCTCAGAATTAGTTTCTCCTGCCCCTAAATCTTGGAGAACGTAAATCTTTGAAAGCAAGGGGAGTTCCAGGTGAGTTTAGGCTACAGCAGGGTGCTTGGCTGCCAGATTAGGGGCGCAGTTAAGTGATAGGGGCAGAAACACAGACTTGTGGGTGTTTGGAGGCTGTTTACTCTCTGTTCTGTCAACATACTGCAAGAGAAAACTGAAACTGATTACATTTAGTAACTTGGGAGGATACCTCTGTGTAGCAGTGTTTTTTTCACAAAGTAGAGAAATGCATGTTAAAAATAGAACGATCGTAAACTGAGCAAATTTGGTGAAGGTATACTTGGGGCATGTGCTGCTTCCAAGTTTTTTTTTTTTAAAACACTATTTCCACTTGCTATTTTTAACTTTATGGAAGACCACGGTGAAGAACAGGGAACGTATTATACCACGCCGTCACGTGCTGTCAGCTTTTCAACACGTTTTTCAGTTGAAAGCATGGGACAGCATCACCTCCCCGGCTGCTGGCCCCTCTCTGCGTGACTGCGCGGGCCCGGCTGCGCGGGACGTGGTGACGCCTCCCCATCCGCAAACCGTCCCTTCTCCCAAAAAGGTGCTTTCCCCCTAAGCCCGAGAGAGATTGAGCAGGCCAGACGTGAACGACATGACGTGAAAGACTTTCAGACTTCCTCCGGAGAAGCCTGAAGTATTTTTGCGGCCGTAGCGGCCCTCACGGCCGCAGCACCGGCGCGGACGCCTGGATCGACGGAGCCAACGACCCGAGAAGCAAGAGGAGCTTTTTATCTCCATGTTGAGCAGGTCCAGCTCCTGGTCCTGGCTTCGTGACTTCATGTTAAGAGAGTGTAGTGGAAAAGGTGTGGGAGATCCTATGAAGATGCCATCTCTCCCATAGAAGAGTTATGAGTGTGAGTGCAGCCAATAGCCCCCCAAAAGGAGTGGTGGGAGGGGGAGGGTGCCTCTACTCGGCAGCACATGACTTCGTTTTTCCTTGTCCAACCTGCTACAGACGATGGTAAAAAGTTACCTCGTTAATTGACTCGCTGAAAATTCCTGTAGTGCTGAGTGTCTTTACACTGGGTTTACATTTTAATCTCTTTATACTTTTAAGACGCTTATTTAGTTTCCAGAGCGATGCAGGGAAGACCGTTAAGCGCGCTGCTGGTAATCACTTTTTGGTGGGATTTGTCTAATTTACTTACAGAATGAGTTTGTTTCGGTTTGTATCAGGCATTTGAACGCACAGCCTCACAAACACGACGGCAGCAGGTCCCTGCAGCCCTCCGGCTCCGCTGCCGCCGGGACGGGGCCGCTGCCGCGGGCGGGCAGCGCTTAATGGCCGCTTCCCTTTGAAAACCCGACCCGCTCGGGACAAAGTCCACCCTAAATCGCCGATCCGAGCGATCCTGCCCCCCCGCCCCGCCCCGCCTCGGAGCCAGGAGGAGAAGGGCGGGCGCGGTGGCGGTGCCCGCTGCCCGGCCGGGGGCAGGGGCCGGGACCGGGCAGGCCGCGGGGGACCGGGCAGCCGCCCGGGGCGCCTCTCGGTTTCACTTCGCCGCGGCGCTTGGGAAGTTCGAAGCGCGGCAGTGACACAGGGACATCCCAGCCCGCCCAGCCCGGGCTTTACCGGGAGTTTGCCGGGACGGGACGCGCCTGGGCGGCCGGGCCCGGCGCTGACCCCGCGGTGCGGTGCTGTGTTCCCCCCCACCCCCGCCCCGGTGACCGGCAGACGGGGCGGAGCGGCGGGGGAGGCGCACGGAAGACGCCGTGTCCCTGCGCCTCGTCCCCCGCCCCGCGGCAGCGCTTCCTCGCCCGGCGGGGCGCTGGCGGGCCGGGCGGTTAGTGACCCCCGCCCTCCCCTGCCCGGTGCCGTTTGGTTTGGTTTGTGGTTTGGTTTTTTTTTTTTTTCCTCCCCCTCTTTTCTCTTTTTTTTTTTCCCCTTCTATTCTCCTTTCATAAATT